>JASKGO010008104.1:0-10012 GCA_030556065.1 Holobus sp. GC000080 | reverse complement strand
TGTAAATATATTGATTTTTCTTAAAAATATAACGGAAAGTTTGAGAAAAGTCACTTTTTCGAAAAATAAAAACATGTTTAGTTTTTTTCTGACTAAACTTGACGTGAAATCGAAAAATTTTATATAAATAAAATGTTTATTTTATTATTATATACAAGTTCTGAAAGTTTCATTCAAATCGGATGATTTTGAAATTTTGGTAAAACTGGGGATTTTTTCCGGATTTTCGAGGATTTTTGTGGGATTTTCGAAAAAAATAATTTCTTAAATAATAAAATTTATTAGCACTATCGTATAGAGGATTAAATTGTCCACATTTAATTTAAATACTTTTTGTTGTGTTACCCTTAGTTTAAAATATACAGGGTGTCAAAGATGAAAAATATTTTTTCTGCTGAAAATATTGGTCAACTTTCCAACCCAAAAACTACCCTTAAAAGTTAACTTTTTGTTATTTTCTTTTTTGTTTATTATGAAGCAACTATTCTTCTTTAGAATCCTATAGAAAGTTTTGTCATTTTTACAACTTTCTTAAAAATATTTCAAAAAGTTTGGGAAAAATCACTTTCTCAAAAAATAAAAACTTGTTTAGTTTTTTCCTGACTAAAGTAAAAGTGAAATCGAAAAATTTTATATAAATAAAATGTTTATTTTGTCATTATCTACAAGTCCTGAAAGTTTCATCCAAATCGGACAATTTTGAAATTTTGGAAAAACTTGGTATTTTTTTTCGAAATTTTAGAAAAAAATATTTTTTCGAAAAAAACAAAATTAATAGCCCTATCATATAGATTATTAAATTCTCTACAATTTATTTAAATACTTTTTTGTTGGATGGTCCTTTGTTTAAAATATACAGGGTGTCAAAGTTGAAAAATATTTTTTCTGTTGAAAAAATTGGTCAACTTTACAACCCCAAAACTACCCTTAAAAGTTAACTTTTTGTAATTTTCTTTTTTGCTTCTTATGCAGTAACTTTTCTTCTTTAAAACCGTATTATAGGTCTTGCAATTTTTACACCATTGTTAAAAATATAATAAAAAGTTAGGGAAAAATAACAAATTCGAAAATTCTGAATAACCAGCAATTAAAAATAGTTTGTTTCTCTTTAATATAAAATCATTACAAATCCAATAATAACACTTAATAAAATTTTGAGTTACAAAAAGACGTAATATAATAAATATAAAGTTATATATTAATTATTTGTTTAGTTTAGTTATATTAAAAGTAAGTTTATTTACAAAAAAA
This sequence comes from Holobus sp. GC000080, assembly GCA_030556065.1. NCBI lineage: Eukaryota > Metazoa > Arthropoda > Insecta > Coleoptera > Staphylinidae > Holobus > Holobus sp. GC000080. The sequence goes on along the minus strand of JASKGO010008104.1, from coordinate 8,761 downwards.
AAAAAAAGGCACTTCAAATATGGTACTTGATTGTTCAATATGGATGCACACTTGCAATACCAACACGCCCATTGCTCGACACACTACTGTTGGTCCTCTGCAGAACTTCGAACTTTCTCGGATGGACCACTTTAGTGGGTTCCGCGTAACTATTGCGGAAGTTCATGCGATTCGTGAAGTTCTTAATGTACTTCATCTGCGCCTCCTCGAAATTCGGCTGTTGGTACAAACTTTGCCTCTTCTGCTCCAAGTGTTTCTCCTTTTCAACACTGGCAGGTAGATTGAACATTGATCTTCTCTTTACATCACACTTTGAAGGTTTCTGATGGTATTGGCTTTCCATTTCAAAATATCTGTAAGGATTTCTGCAATCAGAAACAATTCATTATTTTTCGACTATTGTTTTTTTTTTTCATTTTGGAGGGAAAAGAAAACCCACCTGTCTTTACAAATTGGAGCTATGGGACTTTCAGGGATGTACTTTCCAATCGGATTACTGTTCCTCTTCTCCAGTAATTTGAACTTTTCTTTAGCATCTTGGAATCGTTCCCTTGGCGAAACTTTGATCTCGTCAAATTCAAAGGTTTTCTCGTTGATCCTTTTGTGGCGCATCAGAACTTTGTCCGACTTTACCAGTGGTTTAGTTGGTGGTTCCAGCATGTAGAGATTAGTATCTTGATCGGCGTTCCAATCATCCAAATCTGCAATCATTGGAAAATTAGGTTTCGATGTTAAAGTTCATCACAGGGTGGTGCATTTGTATTGCATGTCTTCGTTCCGGTGACGATGACCTCGCACATCCGAAGAGATGGGCGGTTCGAATGCGCAGGTGAAACCCGTAGGCTGTAGGACATTCTTCGTATACCAGCATCGTTAATTATTTTTTAGACTTTATGCGCGCGAGAATGCGGAACGATGATGATATTATACCGAATTCAGCCAGCGCCTTTCTCTTTTCGCGAGTCTTTTTGCTCTTTTTGCGCCGCCGCTGCTGCTCAGATTTGCAAAACTGATTATAAGCGCGCTTCTACTAGCCTCTTATAAACTATAATTAACTTGTTAAGTCGAGACATACTTATGCTTTTTGTTATTAACCTCATATTTCGCTGCTCAGGCTTTTTATTGCTTAGAAACCGTTAGTTATTATTGAAAATTTCAAAAACTTCGGGAAAATGATTTTCCTTACGAAACAAAGATTGCAATAAAAAAATGTTACTTAAATAAAATATTTCTGTTGTCATTATCTACAAGTCCTGCAAGTTTCATTCAAATCGGATGATTTTGAAAATTTGGCATAATTATTTTAAATACAACCTTCGCATAGAGTATTAAATTATCTATGTTTTATTTAAATGTTTTTTTGTTCTATGATCGTTAGTTTAGATTGTACAGGGTGTCAAAGTTGAAAAGTATTTTAAGGGCAGGAAAAGTTGCCCAACTTTGGTACCCCTAAACTACCCTTAGAAGTTACTTCTTTGCAATTTTCTTTCTTGTTTCTAATAAAGCAACTATTCTTCTTCATAATCATATAAAAATATTTGATATATTCTCTTTTTCTTAAAAGATATGAAGCAAAGTTTTGAAAAAATCCTGTTTTTGGAAAAGGAAAACACGTTTAGTTTTTTCCTGACTAAACCAATGGATCAATCAGAAAAAGTTACTAAAATAAAATGTTTCTTTTAACTACATCTACATGTCCTGAAAGTTTCATTTAAATCGGATGATTTTGAAATTTTGGTAAAACGGGATTTTTTTTGAAATTTTCGAAAAAAATAATTTCTTGAAAACTTTTTTTTAGGTACATTATCGAACAGAGTATTAAATTCTCTACATTTTATTTAAATAAGTTTTTATTGTACGACTCTTAGTTTAAAATATACCGGATGTCAAAGTTGAAAAATAATTTTTCTGCTGAAAAAATTGGTCAACTTTCCTACCCCAAAACTACCCTTAAACGTAACTTCTTTGCAATTTTCTTTCCTGTTTCTAATAAAGCAACTATTCTTCTTCATAATCATATAAAAATATTTGATTTATTATCTTTTTGTTAAAAGATATAAAGCAAAGTTTTGAAAAAATCAGGTTTTTGGAAAAGGAAAACACGTTTAGTTTTTTCCTGACTAAACCAATGGATCAATCAGAAAAAGTTACTAAAATAAAATGTTTCTTTTAACTACATCTACAAGTTCTGAAAGTTTGATGCAAATAGGACGACTTTGAAATTTTGAAAAAACTTGGTATTTTTTCGTATGCACCATGCGCCCAGCTCCTGCCAACTTTTATAACTAATACTAACCACTAGTACTATGGCAATCCTGCGGCGAGTCCGGCGATGGCGCGTGATCCGAACCAATGCCGCTACTGTTTCCACTGCTGCCTAATTTCTTCGATTTCGTATAAATCGAATTAAGACCGACAATGCTGGCATTGAGACATCTCCTCGAATCGATTCCCGATAAATTGCCTTTCTGCCGATGCACCGTATCGTAATCTCTTGGCGGAAGCAGTATCGGTGCATCGTGTCTATTCAACTTGGCTCTCAGTTCGGCCGCCAATGAATCGTAAAGCGATGAACTGACTGCTAATCGTTCCTCGCTGGACTCGCTCTCTCGCGTGCTGCTAATGTTCGTGTCGCTGCCAATGCTCGACTCGATCTTTCTGCGCACCATCAGCTTACTTTCGATTTCCGCGAACTTCTTCTGGTTCTCCGGCCGCTCGATAAGGATCTGCAGTTGACTGCGGAGCAAAGTGGCCGTCTCCAAACTGTCGCATCTGTAGACGTGCACTTGCAGGGGACACGGATTGGACATCAGGACAATGTATGCGATTACGTCTTCCTTTTGATGGACGCAAGTGATGGCGTTGTGCGGAATAAACTGTTTGCTTGTTTCGTTACTGCTGCGCCACTTCTTGCCAACGTTCGTGCTGGAGTTTTGGATTATTTTCAGTCCTTTGTGCGACACTTGGAGGGTCATCTTCAGCGGATCTAGGGTCCTTTCGCGCGTTTCCAATGAACTTATTATCGGTTGAATGTAGTCTGAGCCGCGCAATCCTTTGCATTCTTTCGCACCGAGGAACCACACGTAATACGAGGACTTTTTCACCTCTTTCTTTAGTTTCAGAGCCATTTTCAGTCTTTATTACATCCTACTTTTAAGAACCTGCAAGAGAAAAATCAATTTTAAAGTCGCTAAAAGTAACAGGAAAAAAGTTACTAAAAAGTGCGCACTTTTTAAATTTGGCGCTTAAAATGTCACCAACAAAAATAACTAAATTTAAACCGAACGAAGGAATTCAAATATAAAGAGCGCGCTTTATTTTTACTTTGGCAAACTGAATAAACTAAAAACTCCACCGATATAAAGGCAATTGAAATGAATTGTTAATTTGCAATTGTGACATGCACATGAGAAGCGAAGTTTACGCAACAAGTTGTGTGGAAAGGAGCGGGTAGCTAAAGAAATGCATTCATCGAGATCATCGTCGTCGTTTTCTTCTTCTTCTTCTTCGTGTACTATGAAGTTGTGTGGTTTTCGTGGGAAACCGCTCGGAATGTGGCACGAAAAATCACGCAGCACACTTTCTGTGTATGTTTTCGTACGTGGGGAAAAACATACTCTGTATGAATGTAGTATAAATAAGTAGGAAGACACACGAAAGTAGCGTAAGTTTTGCATAGAATCGATTTCGTTTTTTGCCTCCGCGCCTTTTGCCGCTCAATAATGATGCTAATTAGCGACCGAATTTCGGTCCCGGGGCCTTGACACGCAGCCAGCATCTCGAAGAAAACCGTTACGCCATCGCATTTGTTTCGTTTTTTTTTTCTTCTTATAATTTTTATTAGATTATTGATTATTATTTATAATCATTGCGTTTAGAAACTTGCTGTAATGATCAAATTAACATAATAAACTATTAATAACAATTAGCGATGACAACATTTGCTTAGTGTTTCTTTTTTTTATTGGGTTGCTAGTTTTTTTGCGCTTTGGAAATTTATTTTTATTTATTTATACGATTGCCACTTCGATTACTTAATGCCTTGGAAATTTATTATTTTTCTATGAGAAGATTGAAGTTTTTAAAGATATAAAAAGGCGAAAAAAGTTGCGAAAAAAATACGTTAGAAGAAGTTTATTGGACAGTTTTTTTTTTTTTTGGGTTATGACCCAACGCGTAATTTATTTCCCTAATGCGGAGAGACTAATTAATATTACGGAATGCAAAGATATACAGCTAGCATAGTATATAACGTATATAATATATATATAAGGAGAGTGAGAGAGAGAAAGATAAAGAGCTTGAGCGACGTAATCTCTAAAATACTCGTTTTTCTGCTCTCCTTCTCCCATTCGGCCTTTTTATTTTCGATGCGAAGCACATTACAAAATCCTTCTTGCTCTTGATGGCGATGTGGCAATTACTTTTTCAATTTGCTTCGCATTTTTTCTATATGCTTTTTATTATTATTTATAAATAGGAAAAATTCCAACAGTACTTTCTATAAAAATGCCATTTTTATCAGGTAGAAAACTACAAAGTTATTTCCACTTAAAAACAATTTAAAAAAATAGCAATTTGAATAATTCCAATAAAATTAAAATCAAAAGTTACAAAGTTTTAAATTATGAAAGGTGCCAATTGCTTTAGAACCCCCCAAAAACCCTTAATTTGGTCTTTAAGATAGCCAAAAACTAATTTAAAACTTAATTGGCTTAAAAGTCAGCAATTTCAAATGGTATTTTTTGTTACAAAACTATTAACAGCCTTAAAATAAAACCGTTATTTAAAATTTTAGACTGTTGAACTTCCAGTTTTGAAATAGACAACAACAATAATAAATAAGACCCACTGAGAAAAATGTGGCTTTCTCGAGTTTTCAACCTTAGATTGCGGGAACACTCCCTAAAATACTTTTCCTTCATCGCGCGCAAGCCGTTTCTTATTCTTTTTCTGGTAAAATAAATCCTCAACCAGCAATTGATAATATCGCGAAACTTACCCTTAAACTAAATCAGCTAATTACTTCTAAAATAATCGGTAAAAACCATAAGAATTTCGGCACCACGAATCACCCACTAATTGTTTATATTTATTCTTTAAATGTACTCGAAGGCGGAAAGGTCGCGTCCGCATAAACTCGACTACCTGAACTAACTGAAAAGGTGACTTAAGTCGCCTTCTTTCCGTCCTCTCTCTTTTCGCGTCTCTCACTTCTTTCTTAAGCAGCGGGCAGGCAAGAAAACCCGTTTTTAAAGGTGCGCTCCGCTCGAATCTGTTGAACTTCGCGCCGAATTTTTGAATTCGAAGCGGAAACAAAAACAGCGCGATGTCCGCCGCCAACATCCGGATTCTGTCATTTTTTTTGACGACTGACAGGATTTTTGACAGTCGCTCTGCCGCCTTAGCCAAGTTAACCTCTGTTTGCAGCAGCAAAAAGCATCTTTTATTTGTTAATTAAATAGTTATAAGCAATTAAGAAAATGAGCGATATAGATAAGTGGAGCGACGATCAGTTGCGGACCAAGTTGCTCGAATATGGATTCCCCATAATGCCCATCACGGGCACCACCAGGAAGGTCATGGTGAAGAAGCTGAAGCTGTTGGTGGAAAACAAGGACAAACGTCCTGATAGAAGGTCTGTTTATTCCCATTTCCCTTTGTTTAATCGCTAATTTGCATCTGTGCGATGTGCAGATCAATGGGGCAGTTCTCCAGTGAAGAGGACAGTGATGTCGACAACAGGGAGTCTTCGAAGAAGCTGCAGGAAAAAAGACGCGTTACAATGGCAGCGTCAGTAATGCCATCTCCAAAGTCCAACAGAAGCATCTCTAAAACGTTGAAGAAGCCCTCCAATAAAGATGAAGAGAAGAAAGTCAGTAGCACTACCAGGAGTGCTAAAATCATTTCAATGGTCGAACAAGAAGAGACCAATTCAGATTCAGAGCCCGACATTGTGGAAACAGACTACAAAGAACTGGAATCCGAGAAGGAACCGCTTCCCAAGAAAGATAAATTCGAATACAGTCCCGGAAGATATTCAATGTACACTTCTTCAACTTCAAAGAGCAGAGCTGAGGATTCTTTGTCGCAAATAAGGTCGCGTTTGAGTTTGGGCTCGCCACGTCTTACTTCCTACGAGCCAGAGGACTTCAGCAGCGAAACCACGCCGTTCCTCAGCAGTTTCACGAAGAAACTGTCGCAGTTGTCCGACGACAAAGACGATTTGCTCAAGGAGCACGACAATGGCAGTCTGGTGGGCAGCAGCGGTTTGTTTGCCCGAACAAAGATCCGCAAGCCTGTCTATCAGAGTTCGCAGCGCTTTAAAATGAGCAGCAATTACGTGCCGTTCGTTTTGATTGGATTGCTGGCTTTGTTCTTCGTCATCTTGGCCGTTTTGTACTATGGCATGCACAGTGGCTCAAATAGTAACGAGCTAATTGGTAAGACCTCAAAGTACCAGCCTCAGAATAATGCTTAAAATGTTAGTCGTTTACTTGGTTTCTTTTGCTCTTTTTACGTCCCGTTTTTCCATTATTATTATTTCTTTCGATTTCTCTTTTTTATAATAATAATAAGTGCACTTATTCTGATGCTTTAAAGTCTAAACTGTTTTGTAACAGAAGAAGAAGAAAATAAAGTTTTGCATACAACTGAAGGATATCTCTTTACTTTGGTTTTCCAGGAGTACAAGTGCCCAAGTGTAAGCCTGGGATGGATAAAAGCAAGTGCTTGAAGGAGGAAGAAGTGCAAGGAGCTGCCGATATTTACACAATTCTTAAGCCGCAACTTATACGGCTGGCAATCGATGCTTTCTGCGAGAATAAAGGCAGTAAAATGCATCTGAGCGATAGGGATTTCATAGATTTCGTACGCAGGAATTACAAAGTGCAAGACGAAGAGGTGATTTTTAAGGATCTGGACAAGTTTGTGGTGCTCTTGTTTCACAATCGCTTCTGGGAAGTCAATGTCTTATTAGCTGATACCGAGGAATTTCACGCTGAAAATGAAGTAAACACTTTGGAGGAATATTTGCAAAAGAAAGCCGGCAAAATTAGGGCTTTTGCTGTTTTGAATCCAAGCCTACCAATTGGTTGTGCCCTCCGAAACAAAGCAGTGGCGCTTTTGAAAACTTTCCTGGTGATTGCTGCAGTTGCAGCTGTTTTGTGGACTTTAAAATACGGCTGGCAAGCCTATAAAAACTATCAGCAACGCAAGAAAGACGAAGTTATCAATATGGTGGAAACCATCATTGAACTATTGCAAACGCAAGCAGCTGAAGATCCTGCTAATAATTTCCTGGTCATTAATCACGTCCGCGACATGATTCTCAATGTTAAAAATCGAAAACGTAAGTTTTCCAACTTTTCTTTTATTTATAATAAGCAAAAAACAAATTGTTTAACTGCAGAATTGGAATCTACATGGAGTAAAGCAGTGTCTTACATAACGGAAAACGATTCTCGTGTCCGATCAGAAGTGCAGGTTGTCTTGGGGGAGCCGTACGAAGTGTGGCGTTGGTTGGGAAAAGCGCCCCGTTCGCCTTCCATGCTATCCTCCTCTTCGCCATCATCAGCAGCAGGAACTCCTGGTGGCAGTAGCTGTAATAAAAGCTGGCAAGGGCAAGCGTTCGAAACGCAAGCAGGTTCTGTGAATTCTTTGCCATTCTCGCCGACGCCGTGTCTTAAAATTCGCGGCATGGTGGATGAGAGCGATCGCTCTTTGCAGCCGATTCGCAATGCCGTTTTGGCAAAGTGCGGCGAACAGTGCCGCGTGCTGCATTGCACGGTGGACATCCCCTCGAAGTGTGTCTACATGAAATGTGCAGACACCAGTGACGCTGCCATAGCTTACCGGAACCTCCATGGCTGGTGGTACGCCAGTCACCTGGTCACCGTCAAGTATTTGCGCTTGGAACGGTACATGCAGCGGTTTCCCGATTCGCCAATGAGCGGGCCGCCCTTTTTGAAAGCGCACAAGGTATGAATTTAAAGTTAAATGTTAAAAAGAACAGAAGGTTTTTCAGAGGAGAGCAAAGTTTATCAATTCGACTGATGCAAAAACTACTCATTAAGAAAATGTTTTTTTTTTTAGTTATTTAGAGGTTTTTTTGTTTTGTTTTTTTTTTTTGAGAAAAGTGTAAATTAAGTTCTAAGTATTTAGAGAAAATTATGCCAAGATAAGAAATTAAAAGTAAATGCAATTATTTGTAATAATGAAAATTTTGGATAAATTCTACAATTTTAATTATTTACAAAAAATTCTTTCTACTCCTGGCAGGGAATTTAAATGGGCACTTAGTGGCATAAAATAATTTCTTGAAAAAATTTCCTGGCTTCAGGAAAAAATTAAATGTTCAAAAAATCACTTCGACAGGTTATTAACCCTCAGTTACCAAATGAAAATTTTGGATAAATTCTGCAATTTTAATTATTTTTTAAAAATTCTTTCTGCTCATAGCAGGGAATTTAAAGGAGCACTTAGGGTCATAAAAGGATTTTTTTGAAAAAATTTCCTGGCTTCAGGAAAAAATTAAAAGTTCAAAAAATCACTTCGACAGGTCGATGACCCTAAGTTTCCAAATGAAAATTTTGGATAAATTCTACAATTTTAATTATTTTTCAAAAATTCTTTCTGCTCATAACAGGGAATTTAAAGGAGCACTTAGGGGCATAAAAGAATTTTTTTGAAAAAATTTCCTGGCTTCAGGAAAAAATTAAATGTTCAAAAAATTACTTCGATAGGTCACTGACCCTCAGTT
>JASKGO010008103.1:0-32560 GCA_030556065.1 Holobus sp. GC000080 | reverse complement strand
GCTCATTTTAAGTGTCGATTATCTTACGGTGCAACCGAATCTAACCCTTAAGTTGAAAATCTAAGTTAAGGGACGTTTAAGTTGTGACAGGTAATACGGTGCAACCTGGCATTAATGAAATTATAATTATTTAACCGCAAAATACAAACAGTCTGAAACATAGTAACCGCACATTAGACGTGCAAAACAATAATAATTTATTGCAAACAAAATAACTATTGCGCTTTTCCCACACTGCGACTGAATGTCTGTGTTTGCTCGAATGATATTGTTTACCTATCTAATCCGTTACTCGTAAAAATTTATTGAATTCGATCTTGCAGCCTTCATCGCAGACGCCACTTTATTTGCTTTTGTGCCCTTCTTGCCATTTGTACTCACCGATCGCAGATCCATTAAAAACGAGACATACAAAAATGAAATTCTGTTTTAAATTTACTTTTCATTTTCTTTTATTTTTTTCTTTGCTAGTTATGTTATGTATAAGTATTATACGGGGACTTTTATAAATAAAAAAATAAGCAAAAGAAAGGGCAAAAAATAAAATTGCCGGTATAAAAAAGTCAATAAATTTTCTCTCGTTCCCTTTAGAATACCTAACTGAATGTAAACAGCACAGTGCAAGGGAAAGCACGAAGCAAATAAATAAATTATTATTGCGTCTATGATAAAGGGAGAGCTTACTTTATGCGAGTGGAAAAAGTTTATATCGAGTCCAATCACGTATTGTCATAATAAGTCTATACTAATTCGTTTTTATTGAAGCACAAAGCATAAAATAATAATGCAATGGCTTTTGCTTTTTGTTATGATTTATCCTTCCATTTTTCAGCTTTCTTTTTTGATTGTTTATTTTCCATAAATCATTACATCATTTGTGAAACTGGACGATTTGTTTTTATTTTTGTATTTAAAGCAATTTGAATTTGTTTTAATACTATCAATTTTTTTTTCATAGTGAACACTGTAATTCTTTATAATGAAATAAACGAAAAAAGAGTAAATAAATACTATAAAACTTGCACATAGTTAGTTTTCTTTTCAGTTGTAATATTTTGTTGGTAATATTAAAAAAAAAAGAACTGAATCAATTATTTATTGCAAATATAAAAGGTTACCTTTGCTTTCATAATCGTGTTTTATATAATGGAGCAATCATTTATTACTTTTACATTCTCAAGTATTAATAGAAATCTTTTTTGCTATTTATTTTAAATTCTAAGAAGTAATTAGTTTTCTAAAAGTTATAATCATAAGACGGGAAAAAAATGATTGCTTTTGCTTAATTAAATGTTTTCTTTCTAGTAGTCCTTTGATAAAACTAATTTTTCCTTTTGTTAATTATTTTCTTTCAGCAAATAAAAAGCAGAGAAACACATTCATTTAATTTATTACAAAGAAAAATGTAATTAAACAAAATCATTGCAAATCTAATTCTGATTTTGCTTTTGGTTTTTTATTTAATGTTACAGTAATTTATTTATGTAACATTTTAAAACATTAAAAAATTTATTATATTTTAAATTATAAGCATTTTTTTTTCCTACTTATATTTATTTCTAAAATGACGGAAAAACAGTGCTTTTGCTTTCGCGCTCTTTCATTGAACTAACTTTCTCTTTTTGTAATTTCTGTTTTCTTGCGATAATAAAGCAGAAGAAAAATACATCAATGTAATTAGTAATAACAAAAAACTCAATTAAATCGTATTACTGCAAATGCAACGAAATACCGGCGCCTTCACATTCGATTTTTCATTAGCGTTACCTGCATTCCTTTGTTTTCTTTGCAATTTTTCCGTTTTTTTTTTATGACACAAAACTTTTTTATTTTAAATTCTTTAATGGAATATTAATTCATTTAGAAAATATTGAAAAAAGATTTCGGTTTCCATTAAAATGATTCCATTGACATTAAAAATTCAATTAATGGAGCAGTTTAATTCTCATTATCTGCTTTGTCGTTTTAAAATTTTTTATTTTACAAGCTTCCTTTCGGGTTCTTTCATACCATTCAGAGAATTCTTACATTTATTTTGCAATATTGAAAAATTGTAATTGCTGACTAACATTATGACAATCATTTTTATTTATTTAATGTTTTAGTCATATCTTCATTTTTTATTTTGAAATACTAAAAAACTGTTTTTTATTTTACGTATTTATGAATTAATTGGTTTTCTACTAATTATTATTTTTAGAAAACGACGAAAAAGCAATATTTCGTTTTCGAAATTTCGGTTTTTTTATTGAACAATTTTTTCCTTTTTGTTTCATTTTTTCTCAGCAATAAAGCAGGAGAAAATACTGAAATGTGATTTGTAATAAAATTTAAAAAATATTAATTAAATCATCGAACTGCAAATGCATCAAAATCCCGGCGCCTTCACATTCTATATTTTTAATTAGCATTACCTTCATTCCTTTGTTTTTTCGCATTGTGTTTGAAATGAAAGAAATGAAAGGGGGAGCCAATATGCTTTAGCACCCTGTATAAACTCATTTTCTCTTTATATAATTAACTTTGTTTTAGCAATAAAACTGAAAATACTATAATGCTTCTATCAATAATTATTGATAAAGAAAATAAAATCTAAATTGTTACATATTTCTGTAAGTGAAATAAACCTGCCCAGCGCCTTCACATTCGATTTTTCATTTGCATTGCAGTCTTTTGTTTCATTTTTTTTTGCATTTTCCCACTGAATTATTAGTTATTAGTAAGCGAATGAAATAGAAATTCCCATTTAACTAATAATCCTTGAAATAATACCGATAAACCCGAAAATGTGGTTGAATAAATAAATAAATGTAATGATAATCATGAAAATTCCATCAGGATTTAATGATTTATAATGATTTGGTCAGTGCCGTGACATTTTGGGGTTAATTACTAATTAAAGTCAATACTGTGTTTGCAAATACGAGTATATAACCTACGTACGTAGAGCGGTCCATTAAAAGTTGTTCGTGCTTGTTTGCCGCCGATAAATTTTCGCAATATCATAATAATCATAATAATAATTGCACAGGTAAACTTTTGCATCAACATTTTTTCCAGCTGCCGGTGGAATTATCTATTTTATTATATGTAGACAGGTAAAAATATGAGAGTTTCGGGGATAACAAACTTAGGAAATTGTATTTGTGAAATATAATTGATATTGATGACGTTGGGAAAATTACGTTAAAATTCATTATCCAAATTGATTTCGCGCTTGTTACAATATTATTATATGTAACGAAGCGAAGCCTCAGGTTCAACATGCCGTTCTCGGAAATTCTCTTCCTCCGCGATGTTATTAATTAAAGTATAAGGTGCTCTTGTTAAAAACGCTCGTTTTTGTGTGCAAAAAGAGCGCTCGGAAAATATTCTCTCGTCGGCATTCTTCTCGAATAGTTTATGTTTCATTATAATCTTTTTCTGTTTTGTTTCGATGATTTTTTTTTTTTTTTTTTACAATACAAAGCTAATTTTGTTTTGTTTTGAATTTTAAAATTTCTTTTTTTTTAATTAATAAAACTTTTATTAAGTTTTATTATAATTATAATTTTATTAAAATAAATTTTATGTGAAAATTTATGTGAATATATTTTTAAAATTTTTACTAAAAAAAAAACGTAATGGTTGTTTCAAGTTTGTTATTGCTGATGATCTAGTAACAGCGATAGTTTGTGAGCTTAATTTGCACTGGCAGTGATTTTAACGTTACAATGCTAATTAAACAATTGATTAGAATTTCACCATAAACAGGATTAATTGTTCCGAATTAATTAACGAATCTGTTATTTAATGGACTTTCGGAATGATTGCAAACAGTGAATTCAATATTATGATTTAAATCTTATTTTCAAAGGCAATTTAACTTGGAAGTTGGAAACTGTAAACTAATTAGAAACGTTGAAAGCTATGAAAGCTATAAAAACTTACCAACGTAAGCACGGATATCGTAACTGGTTCCAATGGGTGCACCATTGTATTCTTTGGCCGGAACTAATTGGACACTTGGCGGAGCCAGAGGAGTTATTTCCATGTTGAAAGGATATGCATTTGGTCCTAGTCGTTTCATCAGAGCTTCCTGAAACAAATATCAACAATTTCTTTAGATATCTCTTTCTTTTTTTTTGTGGGCAGCACAGTAATTTTGTTTCCTTTAATTGAAAATAAATTAACTAATAGTACAACAATTTCTTTAGATATCTCTTTTTTTTTTCGTGGGCAGCAGAGTAACTTTGTTTCCTTTATTAGAAAATAAATTAACAAAATAACAAATAGTACAACAAATATAAAATAAACATACAGTTTAAGTACATGATTATGTTTAATTAGTAAAATATAAATTGGCACTGTCAATTGCAATTCAATTAGCAATCGGTTTAATTACCCATTGGGATTAAACATAACTGGGAGATTTACATTAGGGGGATCTACATTCAATTAAACATTAAATGATTAAACATTAATAATGAGGTTTATCATAAAAATCAAATTATTTTTTTTCAACATTTTGAAAGGTATTTTTGGATTATTATTTTTTTTTGTCGATATAACATTTTTGTTAGCACGTAAGTGCTTTTGCTTTCCTACAGTGGCTCTGTAGTTAATTACACGTAGTGAGAGATGATGTATAAGCCGGAAATTCCGTTCTGAAATTATGAAGACCGCAACAGGACTCAGGTCAAGGACTCGTGCCAATCAATTCTTAGCATGACTGTTATCTTTCCTGTAAATGGATGATGGAATCCGACCGAGCCGAATGCATTATCCAGTGGTTTATAATTAGCATCGATTTGTCGATTGCAATTTGCAGGTACCTAATGCACGATTCGTAGTTATTTGTGTCAAGGGTTTCGTTTTTCGATTTTTAAACTGTTATTCGAGGTTTTGGTATAAAATAACGGAGTTTATGCTATTAAACAAAAATGTTTTAAGTTTTAAATTTGGACATTTCTAATAGCTATTTTCTTTAATATTAAGCTCCCAATCAATCTGCATAACGATCTATGCGAATTTTACATTGAATATAAAAATGCTAGGCCGTTTTTTGTTTGCGGATTTTCGTTTAGGTGTTTCAATTTGATTTTACTTGTTCCAACCATTTATCTCTTTATCGTAGATTTGACTTTATTATGTTGTGACCCTTGGCAAGAAGTTTGTCTTATTATTTTTTGAATTCAAGTAGTCAACACCAACATTTTCTGAAATTTTTTTTGTCCCATTGTGAAAATATTGTGAACACTTTGTGTTCTAATTTTCGTACAAAATTTGCCTCCCTTATTGATTGAGAATTTCAGGTGTGTCAGTAATTGCATGTAGTAACTTGAAGAACTAAATTACAAACCATTTCAATGTTAGTATTGGTTTTTGATGACAAAGGGCTTACTGGAGTTGATCTTCTTCAAAGTGTTCTTGGCTTTCTTTTCTCTACATTGCTTAAAGCTTCCAAAAAATTATGGCAGAAGACATAAATAAACATTAATCGCCATGAACTAATTTCGGTGAATCATAGTTTTTCGAGGCGGTTTTCTGAGGAAATTTCCACATAACTCCTTACTTCACCGAAATACTTCATATATCACTTTTTCCGATTAAAAAAAATCACAGTTCTCGCGAGACGAAGATAAAGACAACGTCCATAGTAAGGGGCCTAGAGACACAGGAAAGGTACCAATCGAACGAAAAGAATAAAAAAATCAGCTCTGTTATTTTGTATCCGAACCTGGTCTTATTTTATTAAATTTAAATTTTTAATTTGATCGAATTATTACATAAATTTTAATGAAATATTTAATTAAAACATAAAATTTTAAATGTATAATTAAATAATTATAAGAGGTAAAATAACCTTTACAAAAAATTGTAAAAAATTAAAAAAAAAAACTCCTAATAATGCGATTAGGATTGAAAGGGAATTTGCAAAGGAAAAACTCCTTATTTGTATTCATTTCTAACATTTCCCTAAAACCTTCGTCCTTTCAACGTTTCCGCTCTTTGGGACTGCAAGCACCATGAGCAGCATTTTATTTGCTTCGAAATGATTTCTCATTCCGCTTCAACTATTCAAAGGGAATTTCCTTCCAACGAAAATAAAGTCCATTTGAATGTATTATACATTTTCACAACGTTTATTTCGAAAAAAAAAATTATATATTTTTTTTGCAAAGCACGCAATTGCAATGCCATGCAACAAAATAAAACTAAAAAAAATCAAGAATAAAGGGCTAAAATTTATCAGCCTTAAAGCTTTTTGCAAAATAAAAAAACTTTCAGTGAATGTCCTGCCAGTTACATTAAAGATGGTCCCTTTTCTCTATTATTGCGAACGCAAGAAGAATTTCATCCAAGGCTTAGGCTTTAGTGGAGGAGGCCATTGTGGAAGTTGTTGCAAAAGAAGTATAAGTGAAGTCCGTCCATTATTAACGTGTATTTATTTGATGCGAAGCCAATTTTCCACTAATGGAAGTTTCCTTTTTTTTTTTTTGAGTGAGTGTATATTCCATGTTTGTTTGTTTGTTGTCTGCTTAAATCCTTCAAAGGACTTACGCAAAGTAAATACAGATTTTTTCATTCATTTCGTTAAGATTTTTTTACTTATCGTTTCTTACTAGAAATCCGCGTGTGCGAAGTTTTCATTTGTGAATTCCAGAAAGTTTTTTTTTTTTTTTTTTTTTGGTAAAAGGCTTTGGAAATTTCGAATCAAACGGTGGGAACTTTTTATTGCTTCTCCTTTTTTTTATACGAGCAAAATAGAGTACGCATGAGAGCTTTTGCTTTTGCGAAAAATCAAGTGTGAAGATGCTGAGATTGATGTATAATGTCGAACGCCGCTTTGATTCTTCTTTATATTATTGATATATATTATTATTGATAAATATTTAAATTTTGCTCTCTCTCTCCAAAATTATGCTATACATTTCTGTTTTTATTTCGTCCAAATTATGGTACACAAACAACTATTGTCTCAATCAAATTTATTGAAGTTTGTAAAAATTTATAGTTAATTAAAATTTTGTTTCAAATTTTATAGTTTTTATAGCATTTTTACTATTTTTCAAGTATACAGAGTGGATATTTTGTCAACCCCTGGCTAATTTCTACAGTTCTTAAGATAGAGATTTGAACTTTGACTTTTTTTTTTTGATAAGTTATTCCAAGAAAACTATTTGCCCAAGAAAAAAAAAATTGTTCCTAATAGATATCTTTAAGAACCAAATAAATTATTTTTCCAGATGTGAAATTATTAAATTGTGTTAAGTTTATTTATCTTTATAATTTGGGACAGGAGTGGGACAATTTTTAAAATTAGATTTATTTACTTTTAAATCATCGTCTCTTAAATTGAAATAATTGTTTTAAATTTAATAATAATTTCATTTCCTTTTTTCCTAAGTATAAGGTAATTATTTAATTTTTAAGTTTTAACAGTTTTTTTAAATAAGCTCTTGCAAATAATAATGCTTGTTAAACGCTTTTCCACCTCCTTATTAATCAATAATTTCTGTTGGAAAAATATATGCATTTAACTTAATTACTAAATTATATTTACTTCATTAATGTTTCAAACATTTCAAAGAAAATTTCACTGCGTTATTATTCGAATTTTAGCGTTAAAAACAAACGCTTTCGCAGCGTGAAAGCAAATAATTGTAATCTTATATTTTATAAGGAAGATTGTCGGTAAATTCGCAAAGCAAACAACATAAATAATTCATAAATAATGAGCGTTTATTAAAATTTGATTCGTTAAAAACGGAGTGAGAGCACGCAAAGTGAAATTCGCTGGATTTGCGCCCCCGTTTATATTGACGTTTCGCCAAGGACTGTTAATAATAAACTCTGTGTGCGCTATGCACTCCACAGAAATCCGCACACAGTGCCGCACGTACAAACACAAGTGCACCTGCATAGAGAGAGAGAGAGAGAGGTAAAGCGAATGAGAATGAATATCAAATTAGGATTTTCCCAGGCGAATTTGTTCTGCTTGGGATTTTCGCCTTCGAAAAGGTCCGACGACTGCTACTGCTACCACTGCTATGCTTGTAAAGACTCGACCCCTTTCGCCAAACGTCCTGAACGTCCTTTCAAAGCACGCAACAATTTATCCAAATTTAAAGTACATAATATATAAATTATCCGGTTTTTGCTCCGATCCTTTTTACTCCTTTTCATGAGGCGCAGCGCTCTGCGCGATTATCAAGTGGAAGAAAGCGCAAAAACGATTGTTCTAGTTTTATTTTTTTCATTGTTTTTCTTTGCTGATGTATCTGAAGCTGTTGAATAATTCATTAAGCTTTATATTTGCACAAATTTTGATTATAGCAAGTAACGACTAACGAAAACAATTCGTGGTTGCGAAGAAGCGAATAAATACAAAAATGGCAGCACGGAAGATAAATGAAAATAATAACGAATCACGATGCACGAGTGGCAAAGGTTGAAGATATGAACATTTATATTAATTAACAAGTTTGTTGTTTTCTGAGTCAGTTACGTAATTGCATACAGTTTATGGCGTTAGCAGAACTTTTGTTTTGTCCTCGCAAAAAGGACCCTTTATGGACTCGTCAAAGTCAAGAAAGCTGCGCGTAATAAGTTTCAAATTACACAGCAAAGTTACGTACACTTATATGCCCGCGTATATTAAATTATTTATCTTTTTTATTATCGTGTAATAAAATATTAAAGCGAAAAAAAATATTAATAATAAAAGCGAAAAAGGTTTCAAAAGTTCAAACGGAATGGATGCAGATGCAAAAATGCAATAGTGCCGTACTGAAGATCAATATCAAAGAGTTGCAAGTAGTAAAAAGTTGTATTGCAAAAAGCATCTTTGCTTTTTCAATTCAAATAATGTTTGCCTTTTTCCTTTACTACAATAAAAAAACGAAAAACAAATTTCGGTAATAAAAACTTTAAAAGACACTATTTCAACAAAAATAAAATATAAAATTTTAAAATTAAACAATATTCTTTAATTAATTGCCATTTTTTGTTATTAAAATAAACAAAGTGTTGCATACACTTTGTATAATATGAAAATAATATTCATAATATCCATTTGCTTTATTAAAAATTACGACATCGCGTGTTATTACAACCCTGTTGACTTTCCATTTTGTTTAATAGCTAGAGATAACACAATCGACCGACATTCGGAAACAATTCAGTTTCACCATATAATTAATATGTCTGTATAAATGTTTTTCCTTTTTGGTCTTCTTTCAACTATTTCTATTATAATAATTTATTTATAACAGTACAGGTTGAACAAAATTACAAATTAAAAAATTGTTGTTAATTTATTGAATTATAATTTTTTTCAAGAGTAAAAATTGAGAGAAAAGTTATTTTTAATAAATTATAAATGTCGGTACATTAATGTGATTAATTAAAACAAATGTTGAGCATTAAATTATTTAATCTCATTTGCTTATTAGTTATTTTGCTGCGGGTGGCAAGTCCCGGATTATCTCATTTATCTGCAGACATCTAAGATTTACAGAGAATTAAATCGACAAAGTCTACTAAATGACACAAAAGCGGACTGAAATAAGCTCTATCAACAAACAACAAACTTTAATGCTGCATATTACTTTAAACGACGTTCAAAATCCGTACATAGTGCGTTCTAAAATGCAGCACCCCCTTGGAATTTATAACAAAATTACTCAACAAAATTTTAAGGTATAAATGTTTATTTCCATTAATTTTTTTTTATTATTTCAAATTAAACGATTGTTACTAAATTAATTAAAGTTTTTTGTACTTTTATGAAGTCTTACAAGTTCTTTATTTATTAAATTATTATTTTTTTTTTTCTGATAAAATTTGAACTTTATTGTTTAATATAGATTTAAAAACAGGGTACTACATTTTCGCTAGTGCTTGTAATATTCTGCTTGCTAATGTTTCATTTATCCACTTAGAAAGCCACAAAAGTGAAAAGCCATCAAATTATTATTAAACAGGATTTGTTCGTACATATTGCTATTCGCAAATTAATTAGTAATTATAATATTAATACATATTAAAATTTTAATTTATGCTTCAACAGACAGATTAAAATATTAATTTATGCTTCAATAATTACTTACTTATTACTTCTATATTTTTTATTGAAATTATCAAATCAAAATGTATACATTTCGTTATAAATTTCATATTTTTTATATTACTATTTTACAATACAAGAGCATAATTTGCATCAAATAGTAATTTGATTGCAGCTTTATTAAAAGCAATGCGGCTTAGTATTTTCCTCACTATGACTTATTTTTTATTATTCCAATCGGCAGAGAACAAAAAATAATGTTAAAGTTACAAGGAGGTGTTACTGTTTTTGAACAATTAAATTAAAAAAAAAATTCTATTTAAAAGTATGGTATAGATACCAGAATTGAAATTGTTTTGAGAAAAAATTAAATTGTTTAAAAACTATTTGGTTTGCACTTCATATAACTTTCATAATATTTTTAGTATCTTCTATTGATTAGCTAAATAAAAAATGAAACATTCCATTTGAAAAAAAAAAGAACTTTTCTGTAATTATAAATCAGTATTAAAAAAAATAATTTAATACTAGAAAATATTATTTTGTGAATGTAATACTTTTTGTAGCTTCAAAAAAAAAAAATTCAGTAGTGTTACACATTACACTACAATAATGGCAGAAATGATTAATATTGGTTTATTGTAGCGCTGGAATTTTTTACTTTTACTTTTTTTATTTGTAATTTTTTTTAATTACAAATAATAATAATTTATTTCTTTGACACAGCATAAATTTGAATTTGAAATCGAATAAGGTAAAAAAACTTATTAGAATGATCAAATTATTTAGTTTGACTATTCGTATAAATCGATACATTTCGATTAAATTGGTCATCAAAATTTTAAGTTTTTTTTTTGTGACAAGATAAGTTATAGCAAAATTTTGAATATACAGAGACCACCAAGCAATAAATCAAGCAAAAAATTGCCATATCAGGTATTTTTGTAATATTATACTATGGGTTTTAACTTACTAACATGTTTATTTTTTTCTTAAAAAATCGAGAAAGATATGGAAAATTGGATAAATTATTTTAATAGTATTTTAAAATATCTATTTAGAACTATTTTTACTTTTACATCCATGTCAAATAGTTTTTGCAATTAATTATCAAAATTTACTCTATGCTAAATAATTTTCATTAAATCGTCGATTTTTTTTTTCTGGATAATTCGTGGACCAGGAAACATAACTGATTTTTGTAAAGAGATATAAGTTGGGCGTAAAATTCTGCTCATTTTGGTCTATTTAACTGAATTTCTATCTTTAAAACTATAAAAGTTACTCATATAATACGAGTTGAGAAAATGACCCTATAGCTGTCACGAAAAAAAAAAAAAAAAAAAAACTAAATATTTTTTTAATGAAGGTGGGCCAACAAACAAAATAATCATTACAAAGTTCATGTGACATAATCGGTGTTTACCAGTGTTATTCGAACCATTCAAATTACTTAAAACTATTCGAATAATTTGAATAAATCGAATAATCGAAAAATTCCAACCATTATTCGAATTTAAAATACTTAATTTTGTCCATCACT
Source organism: Holobus sp. GC000080 (assembly GCA_030556065.1). Taxonomy (NCBI): domain Eukaryota; kingdom Metazoa; phylum Arthropoda; class Insecta; order Coleoptera; family Staphylinidae; genus Holobus; species Holobus sp. GC000080. The sequence goes on along the minus strand of JASKGO010008103.1, from coordinate 20,966 downwards.
AGTTTATTGTGTTGAAAGTGGCGCTAGCGAACATAGAAAGAAGTCACATTTTTTCTTTCAATTTTTCTAATAAAAAATTAATAAATTAATGTATCGAAAAGTTATTAAGATATAAGAATTAAAATGGTACCAAATTTAATTTTATTTTCAGACCTACTTAAAAGTAAAATAAAAAATGTAAGATGTCATTTTAAATAATGAAGTTGATAAGGACTTCTGGTGTAACCGGAATTGCCACCATGTTGGAAAAAATCATCAATTCATCTCATGAAATTTAAAAATTTAATATTTTTAGTTTGTTTTCAAACTAAAAAGTTCAAAATATTTTAACGGACGGGTTCAATTAATCACCCTCAATACACCTCTATTTTGATATGTTTTATCTCCCATATTTTTGTCTTAGCGGGTGGGATTTCAATTTTCTTCTTTTTTTTTTCTCTCTTCTTTAACCAAATATGACAAACTGGTGAAATTTATTTTCAGTACCTCATTCTCATTCATTGGTTATGGCAAACATAAACCATAATTTCGGATAGACTGAGTAATTAAAAAAAAATAGAAATAAAAAGTTATCAAATTGTACATATTCCCTTTGATTTAGTTATTTATAGTCGATAAAAGAAAATTAAGAGAAAAAAAAAAGAGAATGTAATTATATAAATTATTTATGAGTGTTATTTTATGGAAAACGGGAAAAGCTTTAAATAAAAGATGTAGGCGTTAAGTGCATCGACACTTAGGGCGACTTTAATAGTAAATTGTTTTATATTGTAGTTTTCTCGTCGAACGGCGTTCGGTTCGGCGATAGATTATTACTGGTGGGCTTTTGCGAGAGAGGGTGGTGGGTGTGTGTGGTGTGGCGAAGCACGAAATGTGCGTACTCTCTTGCCGCCTCTCTCGCCATGTGGTCGATAAAAGCTTTTCGCGCCCCCCTGAACACCCTCTCCTGCTGCTCTCCCGCTGCTACTACACTACGCATTCCATATATAGCATACTATGCTCGCTCTCTAAACAAATATTTTAACAATGTATGTGTGTGCTCACGTATAGGCATCCTAAGCTGCTGCCTCCGACTAATAAACAGATGAACACAGATCAACAAGATGAACAGGTGGAGGAAAATTTTCTCATTTCTTTTGTCCTTTCTTGCTTTGAGCGGAAAGCTTTTTGATGCTCTCAGTTTTTTTTTTTTTAGTTTTTTTTTTCTTTTTGTTTAATTTATTATTCATTAGGAAATTAATTATATGCGCGCATTTTTTTTCAAAGTTAATATATTAAATATAAAAATAAAACAAATTGCAAATTAGTGTGGTAGAGAGGAAGTGAAACAAAAGGAGTAATTTATGAGAATTTATGCTGCCGAGAGGAATAAAAAAAGAAGGATTGACGTCAACGAATATAATGAATGGAATTATCACGCAATGTAATTTGACACGAAAAATGCAATTTATATTATTTTTAGTTAAGGAAATATATTTATTACTTTGTTGTTTTTTTTTTTCAATTCTTTATTTCGTTTTTTTTATTTATTTTGTTTTTACCTTTAAATAGGTATTTGAAATACGTCCAAAGAGTATTATTTGATTTTCGAATGCAATTGAATTTTCAGATTGTCCATTAAAGGACATGTTAATTAATACTTGAGCTTGTCCGGCGAACTACATTTTTAATTAAAATGTCCAATTCAAACGTTACAAAGCTGAAATGCACAGTACAATTTGTTAGCGGAGATTTTCGTTTCGTTCTTTGTTAAAATGTCAGCTATTTATTTGTTACGGTGGCATACTATAGAAATTGTCAAATATTGATTTTGATATATTAAATTCGCTTTATTGGCACATCAAATTTAAACAATATCCGGTTTTACAATTCATATCAATCTGCTTTTGTAGAAGCTGTAGCATTTTATTGAATTATAAAAAATAAAATAATTAAATAATAAACAAATAACAAAAAATAACAGAATAAACATTCCAAATAAAATAATAAACTATTTTTGTATCAAAATTATTTATGGAATTCAATAAATTTATTAATTTTCACATCAAATTATAGTTACAATGCGAAAAATTGCGAAAAACCTGTACTGGGTTACACAAATTTTACTTCCACCCCTGACATTTCTTTATTTTTGAACCGATTCACTTCCGGTTTCACCAAAAATGGGAATGCTAATAAAATTTGTGTCTCCTGGTTTAATGAAAAAACTAACACTTATTTTAATTATAAGGAAACTGGGGGCTTCACAGAGAAAATGATAGATTCAGTTTAAGGACAAAAAATAATACTTGAAATGGGAATTTTTTTGTTTTCTTGTTGGCCTGTTGGACTTTATTTGTGATTATTGATTAAATTTGAAACGTACGCTTCAGGAACTTTCCTTGAAAATTTTTATTTTTCATTTATTTATTTCTTTAAATAAAATATAATAGTAAATACTTAGAGAATAAAGAAAAACAAAATGTTTACAGTCATTGTAAAAAGCGTAACTATTAAATACATAATGAAAAGTTCAATTTTATTTTATTTTAACAAATTTTAAAAAGAAAACACTTTTAAATCTTTCTGCAATCAAATAATTATGTTTGAAACAAAAACAAAAATGAGAAAAATTATTTTATTGAAACATTTTTATTTAATTTAAAATTTTATATTTAGTTTTTTTTTTTAATGAAATAAAACAAGAATCAAAATATTTAATAGTATTTTACCATATTCAATAAATGTATTGAAAAACTCATATTTAATGCAAAATATGCATTTTTTAAAATTTAAATTGAAATCAACCACTTTATTAAACGGGATATTTGTTTTATTTAACAAAGGTCTTTATATTTTCTTTTATACATCTTTTTAATAATTCATAAATAAAAATAAACAAAATAAAATTAATAATTTGTAATTTAAAACTAAACAAACTAAAACTCGACGAAAACAAAACATCAAGGTGTTTTTTTTTTATCTTAAGTAAAGATTGAGTAAAACTAATGGAATAATAAATTTGATTTCAGCTGATATCGACGACAAATTCACGGAAGAATTAAACGCTTTGAAGAGCAAAGATGCAATTAGCAAGTGGAGCAGCAAAGTGTTGGGAGGCGGCCGTATCCAGCACGATCCCGACAACAAATCCATTAAAGTGTACGGTTACTCTCAGGTAAATTTCGAATCGACACGCAATTAATTAACGCTTTCCGTCTTTAATAATTCCGACCAGCAGCGCGCTTTCATCATTTACCGTCCCTACTTTTCCTCTAACTGTATCATTCACTTTCGTGCACACACACACACACACACACACACACACACACACACACACACACACGCATGCAAACGAACCTAGTGTAGGCCTTCCAAACTGACTTGTCTGTTTCCACTTCTGTATACTACTCATATACAATGCAAATTAATCACTCGTGTATGCGAGTAGTGGAAACGTTAATTGTTATCAACTACTTTGATACACTCCTGACACAGGTATTATCAAGTCAAAAGCGTCTTTGCATAGAACAGGTAACTGTGTCGGGGGGTACGGAAGAGGGTAGTTACCAACTTTGATATAAACGTAAAATATAGTGGATGGAGTGATGCGATATGTTGAAATGTGTTTTTGGGGTGGCTGGGGTGGTGGCGGGGAACGGCGTGTTTAATTAGTAACGTATTGTTTCAGGGTTTCGGTAAAGCCAATCACGAGGAGACTGTTTCCATCTTGAAGAAAGTCTACGCTGACTATGACATCACTTGGAGCGACGAAGGGTATTGATTGGCGATAACCGCATCCACGAACACACATACACACACACACACACACACACACACACACGCGTGCGCTAATAAACGCATGCACGTACAATATTCATTATGGGTCCTGCTTTGAAACACGAAACGTCACCGATGATGGTGATTAGATTATTATCGGAGCAGTTGATTGGCCCAGCTAAATGTATTTCCGTTTTTGTATTTGTGTTTGTGGTTCATTAAAGGCTTTATGCTTGGTACCCGAAGATAGGTTTTTTCATTTAAAAATGTTTCCGGTTTTGAATTTTCAATTTGGTGACTTTTTCAGGTAAAAATTTCAGCAAACATAATTAAAATTTATATTTTTTGGTCAATTAAACTTTTTTTGCAGTGATATTTCTCTTAGAATCATTGTTTTTAATAAAATAAATTTAGTTTATTTTTAAGTAATTTTATTATTTATAATTATTGAAAAGAGAAGAAGTACTTTATTACAACTTTTACAAAAAAAAAAAAAACATTATTTTTCATTTTAAGTGAAAATTATTTTAATTTAATAATACTCATTGTAAAAGACCAACGACAACAGTCCTTTAGCTTTGGATTTTTATTGATTTGTTATTAAATTTAATTTGATGAGGTCTTGTTTATGATTTTTTTTTGTTGGGATTTAAATATTACAAAATAAGATGTTTTTGGTGCTTTTGTTGGAGATTGATGTGGGAGTCCTCAATTGTTTCTAATGAACATTTCTGATAGACTGATTTATTTTTGATATTTTAAAGGTGGGTTGATAGGATTCCCCATTTTTATTATTTTTAGCTCACTTATAATAATAATTTGATTCGACTTTTTATTAATAAATAGCAAATAAGTTTTGAGTTGTGTATTATTTTTTTAATTATTCTTCATTTGATAAATAATTTCTTCTAGTTCGCCATATATTTTTTTAACTTTTTTTTTCTTATCCCAAAGAAGTTTCTTTGAATTGTTTTTTTTTATTCTTTCGAAAGAAAAAAAGAAATTAAAAAAACCAATCATGTTAAAAAAATAGTTTTGAGTTTGAATGTTTTAAGCCGACTTTTTGGAAATGTTAAAATAATTTTGATCTAAAATTTAAAATTTTAAATAGTTTTTGTATTATACTTTCCATTTGTTACTTGAAAAAAATTGAAAAAAAAAAACATCTGTTTAAAAGCAGAAAAAAAAAGAAGGTATTGAAAGGACTTTCTTTTAGTATACGTTTAATTAATTAATCAATCATTTGAATCCGTTAATTAACTTACTGGAGCGAAGAAACGATAACAAGCACAATAATGATTAACTAATTCAAAAGGAAGAAAAAGCAAATTAAGTAAAACAACAGCTTTGCGCTTATCTAAATTTAGCCTTCACTTAATTATAATTAATGAAGGCAACTTTTATGGTTCCACGCGCCGTTTTACATTATATTACTTCGCCTAAACTCTCTTTATTTTACATTTTGTTCGTTTTCAGACTTGTTTCAAAATGTTAATATTTTATTCACCCTTCAACGATCCTTTTATTTCGACATGAAAAAAATAGTGTATATTCTTTAAGTGATTACCAGTTAGATAACAACCACTTTCTCCCGAGGATTGCGTAATAAGATAAGTGATTGCATTCAAATTTAATATTTCTAAAAACATTTTGTTTTTTTATAGCAGTTACTACGATTCATGGAATGAAGAAAAAAAAATTGCTGCAAGTAATGTATTTTTTTTTATTACATTAAGGCATTAATATCATTATTTATTTACTTTTGTTTCTTTGAAGCGAAACTTATTACTCGTTTAATGAACAATTTCAGTGAAAGTAGCTTTTTCTTTTTACCAGTCTTGCTTTTATGATCGATCGTCGGAAAAGTATCCGAAAACTGTAGCCATAAATTTATATTTTCATTGGCCAATTAGTGCATTTTATGGTCGATACATTAATATGTCATTAGCTTCTGCCAATTTTCCTAATTTGCAGCAAAATTTATTACTCATTAATTCCGAAGAATAATATCAAAACAAAACTTCTTTTAAAACAATATTTTCATTTATACAAAAAGTAAAAAAACGAAAATGAATAACGACCAATAAAAACACTAAATAAAATTTTACGACTCAACAATAACAAGAAAAACGAACAAACAGAAAAACTGGACGAATAATTGCTGAAATTATTACCAGTTGAATGAAATATGTGCCAACGAAATAATCTTTTAATAGACGAATTAATTAAGAGCGAACCGTTAAAATTAATGATTGTTTTATTGGTCCCAAGACAGACGCCAAAAAAGCCCTCGGTGGCTATCCCAATAAATTAAACCTTGCATTCCATGTAACAAATAACAAAAAAGGAACTGATGTCGGATGAGCTGCTACAGTTGCTTGGATTAAACGTGGAGACCATCAATTATTCGATTTTTGCACTCTTCTTCGTTTTTCCGCTCAAATACACCCACGCCACATAGCACAACACAAATAAAAATTAAAAATAAAACTTGACAAACGTCAGAAAGACTGCCGAGTGCCTGGTGCCTTACGACTGGCGCTATAAGTGAAAAGAGTAATATTTGCAATGAATTTCCCACTCTCATCAATCTTTCGCTGCAGGATTCTCGCTTTATTTGCTTTGGGATGCGCTTATACCGCCGCAGTATTATCCTTTCTTACCTGTAGTGGCGTTATCCCTTCGAGGACGCTTCCAGGATTAGCTGGATATAGTTGTGCTAGACACATTACAGCCTCGTTGCAGAACTTTAAGCCCATCACTTCTTCGTCTTCCCTTCCATATCTGTAACGGAATTGCCTTTTTTTATTTTTAGATATTGAGGTTTATTTAAGTGATACTTCAAATACTGGAAATTGATCTTCGTGTGTTTCTTTGGTTACTTTGTTTGTTTGTTCGTCTATGTTGATTAATTTATCTTTTTAAAAAATAAATATTTCTTTAAAACTATTAATCTCTTTCGCTAAAATATATTGTTAAATAAATCATAATTAAAAATTGAAACAAGATCAAAAATAATTTCGGTAAAAAAATTGCATAAAAAAAATTGAAAAATTATTAAATTTTTTTTTTAAGAAAAATATTACATAATAAAATTAATTAAAATTTAAAAATCAATTTAAATACATTTTAGTCAATTAAACAATTTTATGCGAATTAATCAAAAACTAAGTAACGTAAGTTTTGACGGGTGAAAGTGAAGGCGCCGGAAACTTAACATTTTCAACCTAAGGAATTATAATTACTTAAAACAAAAGAAAAACTACTTTATTAAAAATTATCAAAATTTTTACATAATTAAAATTTTTTTCTTCTAAATTTCATATTTTCTCATTACTATTTTATTAATACATAATTTTTATAAATTACGATTTTGGTTGCTCATTGTATCTTCCATATTTTTTTTTATTACCGGGTGTTGTTTTCATTTAATTTTTTTCTTCTCATTTACTATTTATAAAAAATTGTTGAAATTTGTTTTAAGCACAGATTGCTTTATACGTGTTAGATATAGCATTGTTTTTTATTGAAGGAAAAATTAAAACCCATTAATTTTATTTATCTTTGTCAATCAAGGAGTTTTAAAGAAATATTTACCATAATTTCGGACAGGGGTAGGACAATCTTTTAAATGAAATTTATTTGTTTAAGGGCTTTTAAATTTGGGATATTTTTAATTTTAAAATTTTTTTTTTTTTGTTAGCGTAATATAATTATTTAATTATAAACAACGTTTTTAATTAAGCTCTTTCAATTAGTGATGCTTATCAAGCGCCTTCACACCCTCTTATTGATCTATAATTTATTTGAAAAAAAAAAAAATATATATATATATAAATTAATTACTTAATTATATTTACATCATTAATATATGTATAAAATATTTCAAGGAGAATTTTGCTTTGTTATTATTCAAATTTTGGCGTTAAAAAGAAAACCTTACAGCGTAAAGGCAAATTATTGTATTCTTATATTTTATAATAAGTGTTAATGGTTAATTCGGAAAGAACATAACATTAATATTCCTTATGTTTTCTCTAAACGGGTATGATTTTGATTTTATACTTTTTTGTTGTGTTTTAATTAATTATGGCTTATTGTTAAAATCTGTTTTCAAGATGATATTATTAAATTCACTTAAAATTATTTATCTTAGTAAATCAAAGATTTTTAAAGAAATGTGAATAATAATTTAGGTCAGGGTGAGTACAGTATAAAGTTAAAGTTAGTTTTCAGCAAAAATATATATTCAATATATTTAAATTAATAAAAACATCAAGATTAAGAACCATTGCTTTAAATAATTTTTATTGTCTTCATTTGAATTTTTATAGAAATTTTAAAGAAAAAAATTCCTTAATTATTAATACCATAATAAATAAATATTTATTTAGAAAGAAAACCAAAATAGCCATCATCTAAAAATCATAATAGAAAATCCTAATTTAATTTATTTTAAAATGATTTTTCCATTAAAAATAAATTCAAAAGTTAGTTTCAAGATTTTTTTTAAAGAATCTTGCTAAATTGTAAAAAAAAATATTTAAACTTTAGAAAATTAGATAAAAACTTTTTAATCATTAATATTTAATACAATAAACTTTATCAAAAATATATAAAAATAAAACTAAGTCAAGAAAGTTTTGACGGGTGAAAGTGAAAGCGCCGGTCAGATATAATTTCCACTGGGGATTTTTTTTAACACACAAAAAAAAAATCAATTTTAATATAAAACTTTACCGAACTTTCCTGTAAACTATATTGTTAAATAACTCTATAATAATATTCATTAATTAATGAATAATATTGCGAAATTATTAACAAAAATACTGAAACTTTCTAAACTTGTGGTCATAGAATCTATTTTATTTTAATTTCAATAATATTAAGTGTTTAAATAGAAAATTTAAGTTTAAAAGTAAAATAAGTTACGATGTGGGGAAAGTGAAGGCGCCGGGTACATTACATTTTCAATAAGGAAATTTTATTTCTTTAAACAACCCAAAAACTACTATTAGATAAATACTTGATATAAGTACATCATCTTTAAGTCTTCTATTTTCATATCTGTAGCGGAATTGCTCAATTTTATTTATAAATATTTAAGAAATTTCATAAACTTTTAATTGATTTCTTTGTTTCAGTAATTTTAATTTGTTTTTCATTTATATTGATGGATTTTCATATAAAAATTTAATTTTAAATTAAAAGCAAATATTTTCTTGAAATTATGACTTGTTTATTCCGATATAAACATGTCAAAGAGAAAGTTAAAACTTTTTTTTCATGCAATTTTCATTGAATTGAAATTAGATTTTAATTTATTGTTAATTAATTTTACAGAATGTTTGTTTATTACGCATTATTAATGTAAATAATTAAAAGTAAAATTCAACAGTTTTAATTAATTTTAATTATTATGCCATTTATTTCAAAGGTAAATATCAACTGACTAGTTGAAAAACAAAGGGATGCTAAAGACAAATGCGAAATGGTTTAAAATTATGCTAAAATTGTTATTTAAAGAGTTACATTTTATATAAAAAAAAAACATATAACTCTTGATAAACAACAAATTCTGATCTTAATTTTCTAATTTATCAATATTTGATATGCTTCTATAATACTTTATCTTACAATGTTACCTCATTTTTATGAAATTTTAATCTGTCAGTTGAACCGCTTTGCTTCCCTTCTCATTAATTATAGCATCCACACATAATAAAAAATAAATTACACCCTTTATTAAATTAATTAAGCAGTTACAATATATTTAGTTAAAAACAAAATATTTTAAAGAATTTTCGTTACTTTTTTGACAATAAAAAAAAAAGAAAAATCATCTTTGATGCAAATGAAATTCTTAGAAAAACAGAATTGAGCTTGGAAAATTCGCAAAGAGATTCCATTTTCAATATATAAGGACATTCTGCTTTTCTATTTATGCATCCGTTCCATAAATAAACATTTGCAAAATCGTTATTTATGTACTACGCTGTTTGTTAATGTCAGTCGTCCTCTCTACTTTCTCATAAACTGAGTATTCTACGTTTGCAACAAACAAACAACAACTATCAAATGCACCAAATTGCTACTACAGCCTTGTTTAAATTTACATTACAAAAAAAACATTGTTTATTTTTTCTTGCCAAACTAATAAAACTTATGTGAGGGCAAAAAGCTGTAGCATGTATAAGTGCAGTTTTTAACTGCTGAAACTAATTACTTCCGGTTGTAAGGGCGCTTTTTGATGGCGTTTTTCAAGTAACTTCCACTGTTTTTTGTTTTTAGTTTTATAAGCTTGCCCTTTGCAATTATTTTACATACTTAGGTAACTGTTGTTAGCGAAATTATCTTTTATTGTAGAGGGGCAAAACTGTTTACTCGCTTGTAATAGCTTTTGTAAGTAACAGGCTCGCTATTTTTAGAACTTATTACTTTATATGCGGTAAAATCAGTTCCTCTGTGGACCGATAATAGTATATTATGAAGCCACTTCCTTATTATTTATGCTTTTTAGAATATTGATTTAGAGGGGTAATTTTCTAAAAGCTTATGGAAAAAATCTAATTTTCCAATTGAAGTACTTTTCTTTAAAATATTAATTTTTTTTTTATCATTTTCTCATACCGTATAGAGATAACTTCCACAGTTTTAAACATATAAATTTGGTAAAACAGTCAAAATAGGCAGAATTTTACGATCAACTTATATCAAGTTATAAAAATCGGATTTGTCTCCGGGTTTCCGAATTATCTTGAAAAAACTGAGAACCGTAGATTATTTTTTTTCATAATTTATTTCAAGAAAACTATTTGACATAAAAAAATGTAATATTTGTTTCTAATAGATATTTTCAATTAGATTATAAATTATTTACATAAAATTCCCAGGGATTTTTGATTTTTGAGATTAAAATATAAACTTATGATTATTTAAATGGATGCCATAATTGACTATCATAATTGCCTTATCAAATAGCTTATTTTTTTCTGATTTCATCGTTATAATAATTAGTTTGATTGCCATTGACGATTGCTATAAAAATTGAAAAAATCATAATTTCAATCAACGTGCGTTTTAAATTATTTAGAGAAAGATTAAGTTGAAATAAAGCCAGTTGTCAGTCTTATGTTAGGCTAGGTATGGCAAAAAAAAATTTTTTTAATCATAATTTTTTGGAATAACTAATTAGTAGACTTTGATTTTTGAAATAAATAATTTCAAATATAACTTATTAAAATAAATTAAGAATCAAAATTGATCCGGTTATCTTTTAAAATAAAATTATTATATTGTTTTTTTATTTCTTCAATGTAATTTCTTAGTAAAACACAGCAATAGAGAAGTTACGTAAGAAATATCACTGTATCTTTGATTACATCATTAAATACGTTTTTTTTTCTAGTTTAATAATAATTTACAAATTTAAAAATATAAAATGTTATATCGTTGAAATCAGAAAAAAAAAAGTTAATTGATAAGCCCATTGCCAGCAATGGTTCATATTAAAAAAAAAACACATAAGTTTATGTTTTGTCTCAAAACTTATGCTGACACATTAGAAACAACGACCTCCATCGAGATCTGCAGGTGGAAACTGTCGATGAAGTTACAAAAAAGTTTGCCAGAAGTCACAGCAACAGAGTGCACCAACATGTGAATGTTGAAGTAACCCAACTTCTCAACAACTCGGGTCAAACGAGAAGATTAAAAAAACTTAAGCCCCACGAATTAATATCAGACTGAAAGTGTAGTGCGATAGTGCCAAAAGATAATGAAATGCTAAAAACGCTATTGAGCGCATTTAGTTAATTAACTCTTAAATTATATGTGTAACTCGAATAAAATTGTTTATTGGTCAAATATGACCAGATTGTAATTATAAATGTAATAATAATTAAAAAATTATTATAGTTAAAAAAAACTTATGCAAGCCATGAAAACTTTGCCAAATTATTTAAATAGTACTTAAATTATTTATAATATGAGAAATTATTTGTATTAATTAATTATATTAATTAACTTATTACTAAAACTAATTAAAATTTAAAAAGTTGCGTCAATTTAAATGCGAATTAATCTAAAACTAAGTAAAGTAAGTTTTGACGGGCGAAAGTGAAGGCGCCGGTGAACTTAACATTTTCAACCTAAGGAATTATAATTACTTAAAACAAAAGAAAATCTACTTTATTAAAAATTATCAATATTTATACATAATTAACAATTTTCTTCTAAATTTCATATTTTCTCATTACTATTTTATTAATACATAATTTTTATAAAATACGAATTAGGTTGCTCATTGTATCTTCCATATTTTTTTTTATTACCGGGTGTTGTTTTCATTTAATTTTTTTCTTTTCATTTACTATTTATAACAAATTGTTGAATTTTGTTTTGAGCACACATTACTTTATAAGTGTGAGATATAGCATTGTTTTAATGATGGAAAAATTAAAACCCGTTAATTTTATTTATCTTTGTCAATCAAGGAGTTTTAAAGAAATATTTACCATAATTTCGGACAGAGGTAGGACAATCATTTAAATGAAATTTATTTATTTATGGGCTTTTAAAATTGGAATATTTTTAATTTAAAAATTTCATTTTTTTTTGTTAGCGTGATATAATTATTTAATTATAAACAACGTTTTTAATTAAGCTCTTTCAATTAGTAATGCTTATCAAGCGCCTTACAATATGACCAGATTGTAATTATAAATGTAACAATAAAAAAATTATTATTGTTAAAAAAAAAACTTATCAAAGCCATGAAAACTTTGCAAAATTATTTAAATATTGTACTTAAATTATTTATAATATGAGAAATTATTTGTAATATAATTGAAAATATCTATTAGGAACAAATACTACATTTTTTTCTAAGTCAAATTGTTTTCTTTGAATAAATTATCAAAAAATCAAGGATTTTAGTTTTTTTTTTTTTTTCAGGATAACTGAGGAACCAGAAGACAAATCCGATTTTTGTTTAGGATTATAAGTTGGTAAACTATTCATTAAAAATGTATAAAAGTTATTCATATGCGGGTTAAGAAAATGATCACCCAGTATATTAAAAGAAAAAAACTAATAAAAAGAATACTTGGTAAACTTACAATAAGTCAAAATAGATAAGTTTTCCTAGAAAAGCGTAGAAAAATCGTTCGCGATGAAATGCTTAAATTTTTAATTGGAGAATGCCTTGGGCAAATTTTAATTACGTCGATGTTCTTTGTCGTCTGCTCGCGTTGCAATCGACTTTTTGGGCGCGCAACAAGAGACGCACAGTTATTTGAACACATTTTCTTCGTGCACCGGGAGAAGAATGATGAAAAAGGGCGACGAGTGTAAACTCACCTGAATGTGAGGGTGATTTGTCCGTAAACTTTCCGGTCCTCGACGAATTCGGGATCCACCAAAAGGACCCCTTGGAGCTTATCGATCTTGCCACCGGAGGATACGACCAGGTCTCTTGAACTCAAGTAGAGCGTCAATTTGTTATTCGGCGAGGACTTTTTGAAAACCCTAGAAGCAATGACACCAAATCGACAATTCAATACTTTTTCCTCATTTATATTCAACATACATATGTTTACTACAAATATTTCCATTTTTTATTTATAATAATAAAAAAATCTAAATAAACAAAAAAAAATAGTTTCAACAAAAAATGTAAAAGCTTTCTGTTGTTTAATTTCACTGGAGCGGCCACTTTGTAAAAAATCATAACAAAGGCAAAAAAATAGGGCACTAGTTGCATTAATGCAAGGTGTTAAGGGTGGAAGCGGAAGGGAAAGGTCATGCCGTAATGAAATATATTTTGCCTGGTGTTGTAAATGATGGTGTCAAAGTGAAATGAAAGGAGTGCAATAATGTACTGGGTGGATCAAAATGGTTGCACCGTATAAAGGCAAATGGAAAAGATGGTTAAACAAGCTGAAGTCTAATCTAAAATTTATTTTATTGTTATTTTATATATCTAAATTCTGACATAATTAAAATTAACTTTATTTTCATTTTATATATCTAAATTCAGAATTAATTAAAATTGTTTTCATATCAATCTAGTCTTTCATATAAACAATCTATTTTTGCCAGGTCTACTCTTTTATAAACTTAATATAAATCTTAATTACTTTCAAGAGATGTTTTTTTCTGGAAATTATGTTTATTTATTAATTGTTGACTTGAATTTTTTTTAAAGAAAACTAAAAAAGAAATAAAAATCCCTTTTATTGTTCCTTGTTTTTTTGCTACTAAATCAAAATGATTTTGTTTTGTTTTAGATTATAAAAATAAAAAGTGGCTCAAGAATATTATTAATTTAAACCACTATTTGAAAAATTGAGAATTTTTAACCATTTTTCGAAAATGCAAAAATATCAGAATTTTTATTGGAACAAAATAACAAAAGAACAATAGGAAAAATCGGAAAATCTGAAGACACCATTTCTAATTTTGGGAAATTTGATCTTAGAAAGCTTAGAACTAAAGAAATTTTATAGGATTTATTTACCCCTTTAAAAAAAATGTCCGAATCTGTGCCAAATAAAGAGAACCCGTGCAAATTTTAAAATGAATAACTCGATCCTATTTGCAAATAAAAGCCCTTTAAAAGGACCAGTCTTCTGAAGCACCGTACCATTAAAAAACATATGATAAGGGTTGTCATGTATAGCCTGTAGCTATCCGCCATTGGGGATTTAAATGAAGAAGTCCAACTTTTAGTCAGAACATCCTGTATGCAGTATGCACTATGTATCTTTCTATACCTATGTGTGCAGAAATAAGTGGATAGCTGAAAAGGGGAAGAACTCGCATAAATATTTATCAACCGGTGTCAAAGTGGCTCGTTTCGCTTCCGTCTTCCTGTAAACCGGAAAAATGCTCTTGACATATGACACGTACAGAGATTCCGAAACTTTGTAATAATAAATATTCAAGGGATCAATTCTATTTGATATCGCGTTGCTTTTTCTCTTATTATTACTGGAAAGTGTATCTTAATGACTCGCTTTTCTTTCTTTCGAGTGATTTTTACGTAACATCTTTAAGTACTTTCTTTTATTCATGGCAAGTTTTCTTTGTATAAATTATATAATGTGTTTTCTTTGCATAATTATTTTTAAGTGAATTAAAAAGATAATTATTTCTTTTAAAAAAATACTAATAAATGAAAAGTAATTATTGCATTGAACGTTAATCTAATATTAGAGTTTATTTAAACATAATATCAACTTACTTAAACTATTTAATTCGAAACAAATTTTTCATCAGAAAATGATTAATTACATTCCATTGTACTGAAAAATAAATCAGAAATAATATTGGCATATTTAATTAATTTAATTAAAATTTAAAAAAAAAATAGGAAGTTTTTCTAATTTGTTTCTGTTTTTTTTTTAATCGTTTAATAAATTTAAAATTAATTTAATGGAAATAAGAATTAGTAAATTGGAAAGAAAATTGATGAAGGAACAAAATAAGTAATATACAATGGAAGATTTATTGAGAGCAAAGCCCATAAAGCTAAGCTCTTAAAAAAAAAGAATGCACTCAAAGTTAATTTTTAACCAGGACTTATTATTATTACTTATTTAGCTTCATTTAATTATTAAATATTGAAACTACTTCTCCATCAAAAAATGTTTAATTACAACCCATTAATCAGTAAAATTAAATATTTAATTAATTAAATAAATAAAAGGTAACAAATAAATAAAAAGGAGAATAATTTGCATTAAAAAAAATTACTTATAAATGAAAATGCAGAAATATTACAATTCCAAAGAGAGAAATCTAATTAAAATTTTCAGCCAGGGAAAGAAAATTAACAAATCTAAAAATGTTTCTTTTTGCACTTGTACATTGCATGTTTGTTTTGAAGGTCTGGGTGAAATAAAAACAAGAAGCAGAAGCAAAGAGCACGGTAATCCTGTCTGCAGCTGAAAAATTATAATGTAGTCGTAAATCAAGACGGTGGGGAAGAAATCCCTGGATTTCCTCTTTGGCCAGAACACCAATTTTTGCGCGTCGTCGCTCCGGAAGTTAATCAGCAAAGAAAAACCCAACTTTTGACAGCACAGTGAAACTCTAAGTGCTTTCCCCAATATTTACCGACGCTATTTACATTTATATCGGTCATTCATTAGCTTCATTTGCAACTGAAAATTAAAAAATGTGCAACTCAAATAAAAAATTACAAAAAGGTACTTTTCAGATGCCCTAAATTCAATTCTGAATAGGGTTCAACTTTTCAAACTTAGCTGAAGTTATCAAAAAGTGAAATAAAAAGAAGCTATTGCATCTTTGATTGCACTAAATATGAAAATAAAATAAATTTTCCGTTGGAAAAGTTGTTTCAAGACACAAGTTTACATTTGAGGAGCTTTATAATATTTTATGCTCGGAGTTCAGCGTTAAATGTAATTTATTAAAAAAGCAATTTTGAGCAGCAACGCCGTAAATAAATGCCCGGGACAGTTTCTGGGTGCTTTCGGGGACTTCATCCAAGCAGAAATTTCATGCACTCTTTGCGCCGCAGATAATAATAAAAAATAACAAGCGTCCTTTAGTAAAAATATGGAATAAACTCGAAAAGTTTATGTTTTGCCAGAGATTTATGTTGAAATTTGTGGAAGAACTTCTTTGATACATTGAAAGTTAATTTTAAATTTGTTATTATTTAATCCTAGTTTAAACTTGGTTTAATTAATTCATTTAGAAACTACTCCTCTAATGAAGAAGGTTTAGATTCATCTCTCATTTCTCATGATATTCAGACATTAATAAATTAATTTAAATATTTATTTAATTAAATTCAACTTCTATAATTATTTTAGTCTATTTTTCTAATTTATTTCACTTTTTAAGTTTTTGTTATAATTTTTTTATTTTGAAAATGTATAAAATAATAATAAACTATAAAATAATGAGAAATAAATGAAAAAAATATATTGATAAATGTGCTAAATGAGTAAAAAACTCATCTAAATTAAATATTGAAGAGAACAAAGTCCATAAAGCTAAACTTAAAAAAAAAATTATAATTCCAATGAAAGTTAATTTTTCATCAAGAGTTATTTAATCCCGGTTTTAATTTTATTTAAAATTGAAACTACTTCTCGATCGAAAATGTTAAGTTTATATGCCATGGCATTAATTAAAAATTAATTAGTAATCTATTTTAAAATTGAATTAAATAAATCGATCTTTCTGATCAGTTTTCCTTTTTCTTTACAATTTTTACTTTAGGAAAATTAATAAACTTTTAAATAATTAAATAACAATGTTTAAAAAATGAAAAATATAATAATTAAGGTGGCAAATGAGTAATATTATTTCAAAAAACTAAGCAAAATTTGTCATAAGCAAAGTCCACAAAGTCAGTTTATAGTAAATTATAGTTAACTCGAAAATAACGAAAATTTTTAATTAGAATTTTTTTATTTCCAGTTTTAATTTGCTTTAATTATGAAATTTTGAAACTACTTTTCTAGTGAAATGTTTAATTAAATCCCATAGTACTAAAAAATAATTAGTAAATTATTTTAATACTTAATTAATTAAATTAAAATTATATGATAAAATTTATTATGATTTATTTAATTTTTTTTTGTAACCATTTTTACTTAGAAAATAATGATAAACATAATACGAAAGAAGAATGGATGAGCGAAATAAGTAAAAAAAAATTCATCAAAAAACTACCGAAAATTTTGTCTGGAACAAAGTTCATGAAGTTTATGGTTCTTTAAATAAAAATGTTGCTTTATAATTTAATTGTTTGGTAGGAGTTATTTAATTCTAGTTATAATTTGCTTTAATTATTTAAAGTTAAAGCTATGTTTTCTCCAGAAAATTTTTAATTACATCCTCTGGCAGTTTAAACTGAATCAGTAGATTATTTTAATATTTAATTCATAATAATTAAATTTGAATTTTAAAAGATAGTAGGTTTTCTGATTCATTTCATTTTTGTTTCTTTTTGTTACAATTGTTACTTTGTCAAATTTAATAAACCTAAAATAATTTAATAATGACAAATAAAATGGTATGGAAAATTAATGAGTTTGCAATTAACTAACAAAATAAAGGAAAATTTCGTAGAGAATAAAGTTTTTCTCTTTAAAAAAAATTGCATTGAAAGTTTATTTATAGTTTGAATTTATTTAATTATAGTAATAACTTGATACAATTCTTGAATTTGAAACAAATTGTTTACTAGAAAATGTTTAGTCACATTTCATGTTACTCAAAAATAAATCAGTGAGTTATTATAATATTCTAATAATTAAATAACGAAAAAATAGTAAGTTTTTCTCATCTGTTTCTTACTTTTTTTTCTTTTTTCTTGTAGTTATTACTTAAAAAAAAAACTTTTTAATAATCTAATAATGATTAAAATAGGGAGGAATAATAAGTAAGGATGTAAATAATTAATATTAAATTTAAAAAAATTGGTCTAAAAGGAAAGAAATTAGAAGTTATTAAATTAAATTTTTCAATATTCACTAATTTTTTATTATAATTATTTTTACAAGGAAGTTATTTAATTCAAGTTTTAACAAGATTTAATTCTTTAATTTTGAAACTATATTTCCGCTATAAAATATTTAATTAAATCCCGTAGTACTCAAAAATAAATCAATATGTTATTTTAATTTTTAATTAATTGAAATAAAATTCAATAATAAAAAATAGTAGGTTTTTCTGATTTGTTTCATTTTTAATTATGTTTGTTACAATAGTTACTTTAATTGACTTTAATTAGCAATTAATATTGATAATTAAAATAAGATCAATAATTAATGAATGAGTAAAATAAGTAACAAAACAAAATTTTCTACAGAATAAAGTTTAGCTCTTTAAAAACAATAATTGCAATGAAAGTTAATTTACATTTATTTAATTCTAGTATTAACTTGATTAAACTATTTAATTCGAAACTAATTTTTGATCAGAGACTGATTAATTACATTCAATTGTACTCAAAAATAAAACAGAAATCATATTTTATTAATTAAATTCAAATTTTAAATAAAATAGAAACCTTTTCTAATTGTTTTTGATTTCTGTTTTTTTGAAAAGTTTAATAAACTTGAAAATAATTTAATGAAAATAAAGGAATAATAAATTGAATAGAAAATTGATGAATGAACAAAATGAGTAATATGCAAAGAAAGATTTGTCGAGAGAAAAGTCCATAAAGCTAAGCTTTAAAAAAAAAGAAAGCACTCAAAGTTAATTTTTAACGAGGACTTATTTAATCCTAGTTTAGTTTCATTTAATTATTAAATATTGAATTTACTTCTCCATTGGAAAATGTTTAATTACAACCCATGATACTAAAATATTAATTAGCAAAATTTAATATTTAATTAATTAAATGAAAGTGGAACAAAAGGGAATACATTTTACTAAATTATTACTTTTTGTAGTCATTTGTTACAATTTTACTTTGAAAACATGAATTAAATTTCAAATAGCCCTATAATGACAAATAAATAAGAAATAAAAAGTAATTAATGGGCATAATAAGTAAGAAACAAAGGCCATTTTGTCGAGAGGAAAATCCATAAAGATTAGCTCTCTTTAAAAAAAAATAGTTGCCAAGATACTTAAAACAGAGTCTACACTCCATTTAAGTGGGTCCTTAACGTCTAGCATCATAAACTTCTCATTATTTTTATTGGTCTTCTAGAATTTATGTGAAAAAATTTACTGCCCTGGAAATGAAAGGAAAACACGCGTCTCCAACGTACTTCTTATATTGAAATCGATTACCTTTCAATACACATAATGTACAAACTCACTCTCCTCGACAACTCTCTTCCATTCCACACATTTGTATATCGTATACAGGAAGATAATGTAAATATGCAGAGTGGATTTGCCTTTGGCTACTACAAAAGAATAATGTCATCATTTTTTCCTCCTTCTTTCGCACTTCGCTTTATCTCATTCGCGGAATTGTCGATGCTCCAGACGCGTTTTATGCAAGCGTCAATTGCCTCTGGGAAATTCTTAAAGACCGTTTTGCTGCTGACATTTTAACAAGCAGCATCAGTTGGCAGATTAACTTGAGCAAAAACGTATTAAAAAGTTGTTTCTGCGAAACGCAGGTAAACAATATCTTTGAACTATCTAAATTACCCTCCGAACGGTTAAGAGAACTCTTCGCTGGAAAGTTATCCTTTGTCAAGCTACGATATTATTTAAAGTGATGCCGAAAATAGACGGTTCCTTTTAATCAGCAAAGTTTCGTTGTTTCGTTGCAAAATTTTGCTTGTTTTTGGCAGTTGCCAAGTTTATCATTTAACATTTTCCAAATTTCGTTTTAATTCTCTGTTAGTATTCCAGGTGGCTAATTTTTCAAACATTATATGGGTAGCTTCTATATTTCAGAAGTTTCTTAAGATAGAGTCTCAGGAAAATGTGCAGAATTTTACGCCCAACTTATATCTCCATTAAAAAAAATTAAGTATGTTTTTTGGTTGCTGAGTTATCCCGAAAAAAAATTGAAAATTGCCAATGTTCTTAATAATTTAATCTAAAAATAAACTACTTGACTTAAAAGAATGGTTAGAATTCTTTCTAAGAGATATTTTTAAATATAATCTTAATAGTTTTACAAAATGCTGATAGCTTACTTAATTTTTGAGATAATTTAAAAAATAACATATCCTTTTTTTAAATTAAAACCTAGTTGATTATAGGCTTATTAAATAGTATTTTTTTTTATTGATTTACCAAATTTCAGATTTCTTATGTAAATTATTATATTAAATTGGTATGTTTTAATTTTGAAATTATTGTTAAACTTCAAAAAAAATTTAATTGAAGCAATCAGGGAGACCTTAATGTTTCAAATGGAACTTCTCCATTGAAAATGGCGTCACACATCACGCCCGATGGATGCTGTGTTTTGTTGGGAATTGCATTGAACAAATAAATCAATTTTATAATTATTACATTTTAAAGGAACCGGATATTTCTTGAAAATATAATTTTGTATTTATTTTAATTTGTTTAATTACTCATTTAAAAAATACAAAATAAAAACCCTAAAAAATACTTTTTTCATTATGTTGCGTAATCCGGCACTCTTATAGATTGCAACACCTTGGCCTAGCTCTGGGTTCTTTTCGATAATGCTTTTGGGCGCCACTCCACATGGTGGTGGAGAAATAATGACCATCATT
>JASKGO010008098.1:0-27995 GCA_030556065.1 Holobus sp. GC000080 | reverse complement strand
TTGATAGTTTCAAGGGCAGAGTGGTGTCTATATACATATTCTAGAATTTAAGCTTCATAAGTTGCCTAGTTTAGAAATTAGCAGGGGGGGGTACTACTTAAATGATCGCACTGTATATAGAACTGATTTAAGCAAATATTGCTGAATTCCATAATTTTTGTTTTATCTAGTCAAAACAAATTTCTCAAATATAGATATTTCAATAACAAGTCTCACAACATAAATGAAGGTCATCTCAAAATAAAAATAAAATTATTTGAATGATTTCAGGAAAAAGTATACAAGGAAATTCAAGAAGTTTTGGGTCCTGACAAGGATAAACCTGTAACATACTCGTACGATCAACTGCAAAATCTGAAGTACACAGAAATGGTACTAAAGGAAGTTTTAAGATTGTACCCATCGGTTGGAGCCTTTAGTAGGAAATTAAATCAAGATGTTCCCTACAGTATATCCATTACCAAATTTTGTATTTTTTTGAGCCAACAAAAAACTGTTTCAGAAAACCATGTCATCCCAAAGGGTATGGACGTTTTAATAGCGCCCTACGCAATGCACCGAAACCCGGAATCGTTTCCAGATGCCCAGAAGTTCGATCCAGAACGATTTAATTTCGAAAATTCCACCAACAGACATCCGTACGCTTACGTCCCGTTCAGTGCCGGTCCCAGAAATTGCATTGGACAAAAATTCGGAATGCTGGAGCTGAAGAGCGTCCTGACGAAAATTTTAAGATTTTATGAGATCTTGCCAGTGCCTGACTTCAAAATGGCAATGACCAGCGAAATTACCCTTCGGTCGCTGAATGGAATTCGGGTAATTCTTAAAAAGCGAGTTTGATCTATACTATGGGTATAGCATACCAAACTTATAGTACAATAAGATATTTGAAACTATAATTAATATACACAAATATCAAATAAAAAGCGCTCTTTTTGTATTGTTACCGAAAGGACAAGTTTGGAGGAATTTTATACTTTTTTTGTCGGTTAAAATCTGGCCATTTAGTAACGCTCCATAAATGAGTTGACCATAAGGTCCTTTAGTGTGTTGTGCATGTGTGTGTTTGTGCGTTATTTGCGCACGGGGGCACCTAGGATCACCGGACATGAGCACCTGGCAAAGCTGCTGCAAACTTTTTACTATTACATGTGCCAGCACGTAATACAAAAGGACACATAGAACCAGAGAATCTCCAATAACGACAGCGGACAACCAGATTGTCACTGATATTTTATTTATTGGCTCTACATGCAACGACACGAGCAGCTTTTTATACCTATTGCTTCTTTTTACTGACCCCTATTTTTTTGCTCTCCATCGCATCTCTTTCTTAGCAATTCGGACAAAGTGACCCTAAAGTTACCCGGATTGCGGGGTATTATCTTTGCCGATACATCTTTATGCGGAAATTCATCGGAAAAATCATTAGTTATATATTCTTTGCAAAAAAAAAACTTTTCTAGGTAATTAAAGTTGTTTGCATTCCCTAGGTAAAGAGAACTGAAAATGGCATTTGGGTGTGCATGGTACATATTGTATACAAAAATGCAAAAAGGTTTGAGAGAGTCTGCACACACAATAAGTATTTTAGTACAGTTTTAACCCCAAAATGTCTCTTGTAGGAATTATTTAGGTAAAAACCCATTGAAGGGAGGAGGATTTTTAAAGAAAAATGTTTTGCTCTTGTGCATTAAAAATGTATAATAGGTACATATTGTATAAGTAAAAAAAAAAACTGCTACTCACCGTCCCACGAATTTCTGCACTATTCAGTTTGCCATTCGAATGGCCCAAAAATGATGATTGATGCTATCTGGAAGCAAATAAAAAATCATTATTGAAGGTTCATTCTTTGATTTTACGCCCACAATAGGAAACGCTTTTTCTGATATTTTTTTTTTATTTATATACAATTTTGATTTGTTTACTAGAAATATTATTTTTTTATGAAGTATATAACAAATAATGGTTTAATCGTTTAATAAGAGCTTAAAGCTTCAAATTTCTATAAATAAGTAAAAAATTAACATTAGAAAAATAAAATTAGATTTCAGTTTTAATAAATTCTCGATGGCCGATGTTTCATGTTATTATAATTTTTTCTACTTAATTTAATATTTTTTATTGTTCAAGTGGTACGAAATATACTAATAATTATATTAATTAAATCTCACTGTCCTAAATTATGATATAAATTACTATAAAAATCAATGATTTTCAAAGACCAATTAACTCAAGGGGCTTTATTTAATCTTTCAATTCTGAAAAACAGTGCTTTATTTATTGTTTGTGTGCTCAAAACAAATTTTATCAATTAACCATAATTATTTAAAAAATAAAATCCAAATCACACCCGTTTTAAAATAAAATGTTGGAAATAGAAATTGACAAATCCAAGAAATTGACTTGTAGCCAGCGCAATGAAATTTTACAGTTCTTACATCAGCATAAAGTATAGGGAGAAAACTGAGTGAGCCACGATGCTATTAACGAAGCAGCAACCAAATTCGTATTTTATATTAATTAAAATTATGAACTTGCAAAATAGTAATGTAAAAAATATGAAATTTGGAACACAATTTAAAATTATGTATACATTTTGATAAGTTCAAATAAAATTTATTGAAGGAATAAGGGTATTTCTATGCCATAATTCCGGATAAAATAAAAACGGTTATAAATAGCATAATTGGGGACAGAGATAGAAATATTTTAACAAAAATAAATAAAAAACTTATTAAGATTTGAGTCAGCAAAAAATAATCTTCAATCAATCAATTACGTTAACAATAAATTTATTGCAAAATTATTTATTTATTTAAAAGCATATCTGATTAAGATGGTATGCCATATAAGTAACCTATAGATATATATTTTAAATAAAGATGTATCCATGAATGGAATAGTATTTAATAACAATAGTATGGAGGAATCCTAATTCCTTATAATCACCGCGATAATAAAAGCTACCGAAATCTATAATCTCTTGTAAGTAAGTACCGTGAAATGTCTACATTATTTACTTCACAGAAAAACCACCACTACCACCGCATCCACTAACAAAAGTTCCATCCAAAAAAGGTATATCGTTCACTTCAACTATACCCAAGCACACAACATATCTGCAAAAGCAGAAGAAGAAAAAAAAAACGAAAAAGGAAGTTGCAAAGACTTCGGTTCTAATACACAGACACAAACGGGAGGAAAAAAAGTACCCAAAACGAAATATAACCATATGCTTGATTTTTACCAACTCGAAATGTGGAGTGCCGACCACCAACACTATAGAACCATCATCAACGCACAGTAGACATTTTTCCATAGAAAAGTCCTCTAGTGCGTGTATGTGAGTGTGCGTTTTTTCCTTTTCTCTTTTTCTGCCGCACGAAAATACTTGGAGGCGGACTGGCGACATTTCTTTTTGATGATCGATAAGTTGTCACTCATTCAAACCAAAGCATCAGCATCCAGTATTTAAATTCGGTAAAAAGTTTACCTGCTCCCTGTTACGGAAGGACACAATGCGGAAGGAATATAGAGCTTAAAAAATAGGAGAAACAGACCTTAATCCGCACACGAATTGAATTTTTCTTTTATTGTGCGTGCGTGAGCTTCTGCGGAGGGCCTATGGCCCTGTTTTGATACCTTTCTGACAGCGTGCGTCCATTTTATTATAACATAATTTAAAATTTATCACGCTTTGTTAAGTCGAGATGAGGCTATGAAGTACGACAAGCATCTGGATATTTCGTGACCTAATAAGCTAAAAAAAATCGTATACATATATATTGAAAAGCTGTTCCTTTTTTCTAACAAGGAAATCTCAATGTTGACAGGCGTTAAATTTTTCGTTTTTTTTTTTCAGTTTGCTTCTCATATGCTGACTCTATTAAAAATTTTTGCAATTTTTGAAATATTCTCTTAATATGAAATTTTGGAATACGAAGAACAGTCATTTCATATATATGATATGTAAAACTGAATCCACAAAGACCTAACAGCTTTTTTTTTAAAGAAATAGTAAAAAAGCATCTAACGGTTTAAAAAAGGGTTGAAAAAGAGAAATTTCCGTTATTTTTTTCTCGGTAAAAAATGTAGGTCTTAACGGTTTTCTATAGCTTTCAGTTTTTTTTTCCATCGGCACTTTGAAGTTTAACCCTTTGTATTTTGCACTGTATAAAAACAAACGCAATAAACTAAATTATTCATATACTATTAGAACCGTTAACTTCTTACAAAAAGCAACTACCGTTACTGCGTTACAACTATTTACATGTAATAGAAATGCTTATAAAAAATATAATACGAGTAATAAATAGAAAAATATTATTTATAGTATTTACGTAAAATCACCTAAAAATAAACAAAAGCGACTTAGAGATAATAAGACGAAGCGTGTCGAGCTAATTAAAAATGTTTTCTATGGCTTTTAAGCATTTAGGTGTTGTATGTAAAAGAGCACCATTTTTCTTTCGTTGCGTAAATTAAGGAGCGACGGTTTAAATAAATCGCTGCTGCGTTTACGTTCGTTAACATATTTTTCCATCGGCTGCATTCATTTTGCCGTAGAAGAACACAGAATATATACATAAAAGATGTGTGGTGGATATATGTAGGTACATAAGAAGAATCGAGCCGTTCCTATTTATTCCTAGACGACAAAACGAACGAAAATAGCGGCGCACGGAAACGACGAAGCTCGTGCGAAGGGGAGGCCATGTCAGAGATTTAGTTTTATTGACCGCAGACGTCGATGATTTTTTTGCTCTCCCTATGCTCTTTCCTATATCCTCTATGTGTGTGTGTGTTGCGCTGTACGAAAGAACTTTTCACTATGTAGTAGCAAAAGAAGAACAAGAAACTCTTACGAAACAAGAAGCATCGATACTCTCAAACAGCTGCTCTGTACCTTTCGATATTAAAAAAGAAATTAAACGGACCACCCCCTAATGACCGACGTACTGGACATTTGCGGGGGACGTTTTTGTAAATTGCTATCAGCCGAGAGGGACGCATAATGGGACTCTGGTAGTCTGGTGTCGATAATCCCGGGCTTACATCGTTTCTTTTAAAATCCTTCATACACACACAGAACTATTTATTGTGATAAATTTAGTTTTGCCATTTCAAATGCAACACGGAAATGTAATTATTGTCCGAGCGAGCTGTCCACCCCACACGTTTTTGTTCCCCAGTTTCTCAGTCTTCACTGGACATCGATTTTTCACAAATATATATATATATATAGAAATCGTCCTCTATTGATTTCGGTTTCATAAACAATATGGTCAATATATGAAACGAAAGCAATGAAATTATTAAAATTGATAAAATAAATCAAAAAGTTTTGAATTTTCGTAAACTAAATCTCATTATCATTTGGTTTTTCATTATGTTATTAATTACATTTCCTTTTTTGCATATTCTTTGTATTTTACGGGAAATAAAAAAATATAACCCATCTGAAGTTAATTAAACCTTTGGTAAGATTTTTATGAAAATAATTATTCATTTTAATAGCTTCTAGTCTTCTAGATTTTATACTTATAAAATCAAGAAAAAACCTTAAAAACTGAATTAGATTTTTTTTTAATTTTAGAATATATCGGAATAAATAAACATTTTTGATTTTTTATTTAAAATTATAATTGTTCCAGAAAGTTTAAACAAAAGTTTTAAAATACAAAATAAATAAAAAAACTCTGATAAAAAAACTATACGTACAGAAAAAAAACGCCAAAGTAACCTGTTAAATACACCTTACACATGTTCTTTGGGTTGTTGAAAGGGCGTTTTTTACAAACCTGCGCCATCAGCAAATTGAAAAAGTGTATAAAAAGTGCCACGCGATCATCTAAAAAGTGGCTCGTGTTCGCTTCCCCTAAAATTGCCGATATTTTACGTAACATAGGGGAGAAAATTCCTAACGTACGTTTACGATTTTTTTTCAGCATCATCGAAAAAAAAAGTTACGCACATAGGGGAAGCGAAAAATATAAAGAAGGGTCCCCCATTTTTCTTATTTATTTACCTCTGTTTTCTTAGCCCGCTATATTGGAACGTGCGCGTCACTAAAATACAAAATGTACTAGCAAGTAAATAGGGGACGAACCCTAAAAAGTACTTTATATATAGACGTAAAGGATTCCCCTCTATATACAACAGTGGTCGCTTTTTTACGATTCGGTTGATGGTTTTTTTTAGAAACCACGCCTTGCTCTATAAAAAACTCAATGGAAGTAAAATGGCGTCAACGTTTATATACAAGAAAAAGTGTTGCGAGTTGGACGGCAATATAATTTCCGAACAATTTTCGCAATTGACAAATATATTTCCGACTAATCTCTATATAGTGTCCGATCGTTTTTTCTTTCAGCGGAAAATTCTTAGGAGGCAATTTCGATTTTCTCATAAGAAACGCCAAGAAAAACCGTTCACACAAATATATTGGATATTTTTGGGTGGGTGTCGTGTCCAGAAGATTGGGGTAGACCGTGGGTGAAATTTAAGGGTGGATTAATGCGACCCCCTTTAATAATAATGAAAGGAATTACATACATATGGATAGTCGTATGTGACTGGACAATGGTCAATTTCACGAAACGAATAAATGCATTCCATTTTCGGGGCGCACACGTTTTTCCATTAAAGGGAAATTAATTGCACTTTTCACATCATAAATCATCGGATTTCAATTCTGACAATTCACGATATTATTAAGAACATTGTGCATTTGTTTAAACAAAAAAATAACTCATCGAGGAAAATTATATAAAAATAAAATTGGGAGAAATGGCTTGTGTTAAGATATCCAGCCGTTTGTACAGCGAATAAAAACTGTTGGAAAAAATTACCAATTAAAACAGAAGCAAAAAAATGTACTTTTATTTCATAATCATTAAATAACTGTTCATAAATTATAAAATAAATTTTAAAAAAATAATAACGAAAAATATAATCAGTTATTTGAATTAAAAATAAAGACAAATTAAAACATTTCATGAGCTGGCTAACATAATTAAGTTAAAAAAAATAATAAAGTCCTTAGCGACAATTGCATTTTAAAGAAAGCAATTTATCGAACAAAAGATTGATAAATGGGAACAGTTAATGACCAATGGAGAGCCAACTGCGATTTTCACTGGACACATAAATACGCATTGAACTTATTCCCATCGTTGCAATTATGTGCGTTTTCTATTTATTTATTTGAGTCGAATTCACATCATGCAGTGCAACCCTCTGCAAAGAAAACAATGAAAACGGCAACAATATGTCCAGTCCAATGTCCAGTATAGTCCACCCTCCACTTCACACCCTCTCTTCCCGGATAAGTCCCACACCGATATATCGAATGCTAAGTACGAGTTCCAACCCTGCGAATGGCCATTCATCACGCGGCAAGAAACACTAGACCTATACGTGATATGCGAACTAATCATTTTCTCAAAAGATATGACTCACACGTAAATTATGGCACTGACCATTGTCCACAACATACAAGTGAATGCATCAAATTCCAAAATGTCGTTAAAAACATCAGGCGTTGGAAAAAGAATGAAAATGGATCGTCGGGTTCCAGATATCCAGTAAAGTATTTGAGTGGGGGTGCCTTTGGTATAATTTCTTATTTTAGATCAACCAGACAACAACAGATGCAGATCGGTAGGATCTGTTAATTATATGGTGCCACTTTTAATAATGGCGGCTCTGTTGTTTTACACAACGCGTGCTGGTCATCGATCATTACTTCACTGCATTTCGACCATCGTGAAAAAGTGGGTGGGTTATGGGCACTATCGGTCAAACTAATTGTTTTAAGTTTAAAGAAGCCGACTCTAACCGCTAATGTGTTGGTAATTTATATTATTGTCTATATAATTTCTTATTTGGAGGCTCCGTTTTAGGTAAAAATTTAAAAAAAACATGTTTTTGTTAATAACATATTAACTTTTAAGAATTGCCTTTTTTTTTTAAATAAAACATTAAAAAACATATCAACTTAAAAATTTGAAACAAAAAGAAGGAAAAATTGTCCACGTGCGCCTCTTTAAAAACCAAATATCGAATGTCACACTTATTTCCAAAACGGAAATAGCTCAAGCATCTCAAGAGGTATACTTAAAACTTGACTACCAAAAGAAATAAATTATAAAACAACAAATAACGGGAAATAATAATTTTCCCTTCAAATAAAAAAACGGAGAAAAACCACACACAAATAAATTATGTTAAATAGAAATATTTATTACATAAGATCCTTACACAATTTATTATTATCATTATTCGCCGAATAAGTTAGCATAATAAAAAACCCAACTTGGGAATTTAGTAGTGTGATACTAAATGAAA
The DNA here is from genome assembly GCA_030556065.1 of Holobus sp. GC000080. NCBI lineage: Eukaryota > Metazoa > Arthropoda > Insecta > Coleoptera > Staphylinidae > Holobus > Holobus sp. GC000080. The sequence goes on along the minus strand of JASKGO010008098.1, from coordinate 19,640 downwards.
TAAAAATTTTGATTAGTTGCTCAGTTATTATCAATTATTATTATTCTCAAATATTCAATTACGATAAGGTTTCCACTACTGCATTATGTACATTTAATAATTAGTCAGTCTTAAAAAGTATTCTTAATATGGCCCCATAATACAGAAACAACTTTTACAATGATAATAATCGTTTATAATTTACCATAAATATTTTTTTCAACAAACGACGCCACAAAAAATGCTCCACTTGAGATCTTTCATCGTTACATTATTTGGATTCTAGGTGATCTTATTTCAAATATGTACTATAATACAAAAAAGACACACAAAAACATCACTTTATACAAAATTATATAATATAATTTTTTTGGACAGCAACAATCTAAAAGTCATTGGCCGATTAAAATTTACACTCTAAAATTTATGACTGAAAGAATAATTTAAATAATTATAATTTAATGTCACTGCGAACTCGTGCCTAAAAAGTTATAATGATAAATTGCACCTTTTGAGCATATAAAAATCATAATAGAATTCCAATAAAACTACATTTCGTGACTAGAATTCTTTCTTATGTATGTTTTCCTAATTAAACAAAATTGTGTCTTACGTATGCGGATTGCGCGCAATGTGCAAGAAAAAGGCGATTTTGTCGTTGCATTGCTCCCCGCACATGTTGCACGTGAAGGGATCCCTGTAACCATGGTAACCCATATGCATGGTGTACAGAATTACATCGCCGAAAGCGATTCCGCAAAACTGGCAGGAGTAATTTCTGTCACAGACGGCTTTCCCATCCATTGCTTCTTTGGTTTCTGCTTCTGCTTCTGCTTCTTCTTCCTCTTCGGCAGACTCCTTTTCTTTGGACTCTGTTTCTTCGGGTAGTATTACAGAGCGTTCCAATTTGAAGGCTTTTCCTTTGCGTCGACTCTTTGGCGGCTGCTGCTGTTGCTCAGGTTTGCTGAGGTCCAAAGCGCCATCAACATATTCGTCTTCCTTAATTTCCACTTTCAATGGCAAAGGCATTGAAGACGCATCTGAAGACGGTGCGGGAGAAACACTTCTTTCGGAACCATCTTCTTCTTCCTTAAAGTCGCGATTTTGGTTCTGAGCCAATTGTTGGAAAAACAGAGGATTTGCCAGGGCTCCCGGAAGTAGACCATATGGGAACGGCAACGGCATCTGATTGGGCGAAGTCAAGTTCATCAAATGCGCAAATGGATTATTCATTGGAGAAGAAGTTGCCGGCAAAGGATTTGACATATTTAAGAAGGACTCGTTCTTATCGAAATCATCCTTTGATTTGTGTGACTTTTGCTTTGGTCCTCTTCGGGTGCCGTAAACGTCAATGATGGGCAACGGATTTGGTGTACCATCGGGATTGAGTACCATGGCGGGCTTATGTCCATACTTCCTCAGGTGCAACTTCAAGGAATGGCAGTACTTGGTGGCGTAGCTGCAGTCCAGACAGCGGTATTGGTACACATTCGAATGTGATTTCATATGCGAATTCAACATGGATTTGTTGACGCAAGAATAAGGGCACTTGTCGCATTTGAACGGCTTGGAACCAAAGTGTTTGTGCAGATGATATTCCAGGTGGTGCTTGTACTCAGTGACGAATGGACATTTGGGACATTGCAATTGCTTGTCAGCTTTGATGTGCGCCTTGGAGTGCTCCCAAAAGTCAATCTTAGTAACAGCGACAAAGTCGCATTGTTTGCACTTGAAAGTCTTCACTTTGCCGTGCGAATTAATGGTGGGCATTCGCAAATTGTCTTCGGAATCTTCGCCCCAGCTCTCCTTCATCATTTCTTCATCGACCGTCTGGTTCAGTTTGGGCGATAAAGCGGCCAAAAGTCCGCTCTTCTCCAAGGACATTTGCAGTCGTTTCAAAGCATCTTCCGATGGAGTTTCGTCCTTGCGCGACTCGCCGCTATCGGTTGACGAGGGCGTTTGAGGTTCTGGGGCAGGAATAGGGGATGCATGTGGTGTCAATGTGGTATTATTGTCGCTACTTTCATTATTGTTATTAATGGTATTGTTGTTGTTGTTGGATTTGGGATCAATTTTGGTAGCAGTTGTTTGGGGAGATAGCAGGACATCGGAATTCGGAGGAGTTAAAGGATTAAAACCAAGGTGGTAACCAAACATCGGTTTCTGGACGTTCTGAATTGGGAAATACTGAGACGTAACTGGGGTAGTGGTATAATAAGGAGGAGGCACCGCATTGTTCATCGACGTGGTGATCGCAGAGTAAGCAGGCGGATTGAAATCATGGCTGTTATCGCTTCCAGGCGACGACGACTGGAAGTCGCTTCCGGAATGTAAACCGGAATCGTTACGGTCTTCGTCCATTGGTTCCTGTTTCTAATGGAAAACAATAGTCTTAGAACAAAGCTAAATTATTTAAAAATGAATAAAAAAACTTACGGGTACAACAGTATTGTGCATGTTCCAAGCGGGTGCTGGTGAATGCGGTTCCATAATGGGTTGATATCCACCCAAGGGTCTTGGGATTCCTCCTTGAACGCAAGTCGAAGTCATATCCCAACAGCCTCCTCTCATTTCACAATAACAACACAAGATTAGTTGAAGTATATAACATAACAACAATTAGGATGGCACGTGTCTAAGGGAACGGTTCTCAAAGTTCCAGCAGTTTTCGTGCGCACAGTTTGGCGTCGTAGACAAAACTAAAAGTATTTCTCTTCCAGCTCCAACCCTAGAGTTGGTTGTAAGACCAAAACGAAAATCCCCTCCAACGATTCCCATTCATCCCTTCCAGTGGTTGAAAAGCCACCCCCTCGGACACGTCGCAACTGAACTGACGTTATCTATACTTACTTGAAAATATTTTCGGCACAAGAAAATCCAAAAGAAAACCTTTTGTTTAAAGGTCGCCGAACACAAAAAACACATGGACTTCAGGACGCGGACAAACACAAATTAACACTGTTATACTTGCGCAAACGAGATGGATGGCGGTTTGCGAATTGATAACAAAACCATCGCACGCACACATAAGAATTTATAGATTGCTGTAAAACACATTCCCCACTTTTTCCAATTAACTAAATAGTACCAGCAGCAGAAAGTAGCTGCTACCCCCAGTTTCCCAAAATAAGTTATAAATAATTATCAACCGAAAATGTTGTTTATTGCAGCTTGATTTTTCCCGAAAATAATCGTAAAGTAAGCGGGAAGCCCATTTAAGAGGATTAGCCGAACGGACTTTCTAGCTGGCAGCCTCTTTAATTATAATCCAGTCGCTATACCTGCACTCCAGAATTGCAACAACCCTTTTACCTCTGCACAGCCATTTTATGACGAGCACCGATTTGACTTTCAATGGTGCCAAATTTTCAGGCGCCATAAAAAATATTGTAAATTATAATTTATGTAATCGCTTAGTATATAGGCAGACGTTGCGCCGAGGATTAAATGCACATAATGCTACCCCTTAATATCTCATTGGAAAATGCCGGGGATTTTTTTTGGCGGTCAACCCTTATGATGATGAGTTTCACGAATTCACCCTCTGGAGTCGGCAGCTAGTGCGATTGGCCCCGGCTTAATTGTGTGCACCCCTAGGATCCCTCGCCGAAATTACTCTTTTAAAAACAAACATCCACGGGTGGAGTATCCATGACAACACATGAGTGCTCCATTTATTTTTAGAATTTTTAGTCCCATTAGATAATTTTTTTCGTAAAATGCGCGATGAAGAGCGGTTGCATAAATTACAATTGCAAAAATTAACGGAATTTTCATTTACTGAAAAATAGCAATATTAAAAATACATTAACAAAAGGCAATAATTTTATGACTTTGTATATACAAAAGAAATCATTTTAAAGAATTACTTTCAGCAAATAACTGCAAAAATTAGTCAGAAATTTAATGTTTAAATATCCATTAAGAAATAAACTATTAGGCGAGTATTAGATATGCAAAAACACAGTAAAGCGAAAATAAATAAACCAAGTAAAATATTCTTTCGGTTTTTTCTTAATATTTGCAGTACGAGCCCCTTTTTCTTTCTTAAGTTAAGACATGCCAACATATCTTAGTTTTTTTTTCCTTAGTGCCCTTTGGTTTTGCTGTGTAAATACCAAGTAACAAAACAGAGATAATAGAACAGCACTAATACAGATGCAGTAAAATCCATTGTGTTTTTTCATATCTATCTGTTCGTGGTAACTGCGGATGAAATAAGCAGAGGACTCGGTTTTTATATATATTTGTTTTTATTTTTCGAAGGGATGTGGATATTTTGATAAAAAGCGCGTTGGTATTTGTGCAAGACAACAGATAAATTGCTTATTTGAACTAGAAAATGAAATAGAAACGGATATTATTACATAAAACATTCAGCATTATCAAAGTTAAGAAATTAATCGATGTAGTAAATAAATGCTATAGTAGCCGGAAGAAGTCGGTTTTCGTATATATGAAAACTATAGTTTTATCTTTTTAATGGCTTATTATCACAGAAAAAGTACACTTCATTAGATATATTCTTTAAATTAGGTTCGTGAAAACCACAAACCACAAATTAATAATGACATTAGAAACTATATAATTGTTACAAAAACAAAAAGAAAAGTATAAAAAATGCAACTAAATTTATATGGAATAAGCATATGATAGTTTTCTATCGAATTTGGTAGTTTTTGTACATGGACCGATGGTCACATTGATTGATCTGAGTCAAAACATGGTTTGGCACATGGGGTGATACAGCAACGAAAGCATCCGCCTACGTTTTCATCATCGGAGGGTTATTTTTGCATTTTTCTGCATTTGCAGCTGTTACATATTTATTATTGTTCGAATGGTTATTGCAGCGTGTATAGGGTTACTTTTACCTACACTACACATATACAACTCGTTGACCAAGAAGAGACGAAAAAGGGTCAATCACCCTTTTTTGTTTGGCGGAAAGACAAAATACACAATGGAAAGAATATGCATGCTTTTGGGTACCTAAGCATATGAAAAATGGACAGATTTTATTCCATGCACAGAAGAGGTAAACGAGAAAAAATATCGAATTTTAGGCCCTTTTTTTCAAGTACATTGGACATACCTACGGCACCAATAGAAATGCGCTGAATGTTATTTACATTCTCCATGAATAAAATAATATTTTCGAAGGTTGTCGGCACAAAAAGCACGTTAGAGCGAGAGAAAAAAAAAGTGGGACAGCAGAGGAAACTTGGAAAAAGTAACCCTTTTAGCACCACCGAAAGCCTGAAACGTTTTTATATTATTGTATGTAGGTAGAGAGGCATTTTTTGCTAAAAACTCGGCAAAAGCTATTTTCAAAAAAAAAAACTGTCCGACTAGATTTATCATTTTCGACGAAGAATCTAGCGAAATTTGTTGTTTTCAGTTTAGAAAGTCATCAATTACAATTTCGCTATTATTCCGAAAAAAACACTTGACGTTTCGCACCTTAAAAAGCACCCCAAGTTATTCACTTGTGAGCACACTGAATGCGAGCCCCGAGGCAGGTTGTGAAAAAAGTGAGAGTTTTTTATCGGTATAATGGAGGCACTAAACATTTAGGGCCCCTGCTTTTTTTTCATTTGAGACCACCTCCCTTTTTGGAATCGCAACTAGCAGCAAAAAAGAAGTCGTAAGTAGCTTACTAAATGCTTTACACGCCACAAAAAAGGCACCCCTCGTAAAAACCCACAAAAAAATTATTTTTCGTGAGCGCCAAACTGAACAAATAATCATAATAGAAACAGGTAGGTTATACTCCATATAAAAGATAAATAAATAAAAAATGCGGTACATTTTTTTTAACAAAACTATTAATTGCATTTTACTGCTAAAAGTATGATATATTCGTAATTGTACATTTTATACTACAAATTGTTAAGAAGATACATGATTTTAAAAGTTTCAAAAGAATACTGAAAATGTGTAGCTCATTAGATACGCTTGAAGTGCATAGGCATTGACCAAAGTTAAGATCTAAATCTTAATCTTATTAAACGATTTCATGGTTTTAAAATAGATTTTTGTATTTCTTTTCAAAGTTGTTGATTTTAATTTTTAAAATTTTTAAAACGAATTAAACTCTGAAAAAATATGATCATTTTATACTAAATAATAAGCAGTTATTTTTTCCCATTTGAAAATTAAATTAATAAAAAATTCATAAATAATTGATAAATCGTGTTAATTATGACAGTATATTTAAATAAGCAAGATAAATGAACCCATTTGACAAAATAACTCAAAATGTGGTAAGATAAATGGTGAAAGTATTTTTTGCAAGTAGGCATCATTAAAAACCGAAATGCATAGTCGAAATTCCATCCATTAAAAGAATGCGCTGCTTCCGATACCAAAGCACGATTAGTGCTGTAAAGGTACACGCAAGTCGCAAATGCATCTCCGCTAACAAGGACCAGCGGTTTGTCATAATGTTCCTTTGGGATCGACACTTCCGTCTGGACACCAAAAGTGTCGCAGTTAGAGTGATCCGAAACTTCATTACCACGGGATATACGTGTCGTAAAGGACCGGACATGAAGAAGTGCGAAAAACAGGTTTATTAGGGAAGTTTGAGGGAAAAAAATAGGTCGTAAATAATCCATCAAAGGTCAAATACATGTTTTACTAATGAGCCTAAATGGAACCGCTTCCGATTTTGCCAAATTGATGATATTTATGGTTGGAATTTTATGTTGTGGGAAAACATTTAAATAATCGCTGCCTAATGCATTTGCTTTTAACGTTCAGTTTGATCTTTCTCGTTTTCTTAGAAAAATCGACTAATGTCTTGTATTATGTTATAGGAAAATTACAATACCGAGAGAAAACGTGCAAGAACTTTAAATGCTTTCGGAAAAAAATCGATATATTTTCAATTTTCATATTAAAAGCTAAATGCTAAAATATTTAATTTCTTTATTATAGAGTGTATGGAGATGGTAAATTTCTTTTCCTTTTTTTTTGTAATTTGAATTAGCATACCACAGAGACTTTTTCTAAAATAATTTTTAGTCTACACACACTATTTCAGTTAATTTTTTATGTTTACATAAAAAAGGGCACTAAAAGCAATTTTGAATGCCTTGAGTACAGCGTTTGATTAAATTAATTAATTGAAGAAGTCACAAAATAGCCCTTAAAAAAAACTAACATAAGTAAGACATTCGAAATAAATCATACTATTTTTTTTGGAAAAGTTAAAAAAAATGATGCAATAAAAATGGTGTGGAAACAAATTTTTTAATTTCCTGTTTACTATGCTTTTTGGTTATGTGGCGTAAAAATGTCTGTTAAATAAAAAATAATTTTTCTATTTTTCATTTTATAATATTTTTCTTTTCTCATTATATAAAAAGAAGTAATATATGGAATTTTCAAAATATTGTCTAAAACCGCCTAATAATTTATGTTATCCAGGTCAATAAAAACAATTAGAAGTAACATCCTCATCGTATATTATTTATAAAAACAAAAACTACAATTAATAACCGCGTATATCGGCATCGGCAATCGTAAAACCGCAGAAGAATACAAAAATAAAAGAAAACCTCGCATTTCCCACAAATAAAAGCCAATTATCTTTAACCATGATTTATAATTTATCGATTAATAAATAATTTATTATTATTGGCAAACGTCAAGGGAGCCTTAGATTTTATTTATAAGGGCGCACAGAGAGATAGCTCGAGCAAAACCGATTTTAATCTTCCAATCCAAAACACACATAATATCCGCACGCAAAAATGAAGATAGAATCGTTGTTTTTGATCACCCCTATCGGACACTCGCAAAATGGCGGAAATAATCTTTTTCGAGAAACTTTCTGATGTTTAATGGTCAAAAGCGTTGGTTCCCATGCACAATACCCATAAAAACGATTTAAGGAACCGAGGGGTTAATTTTGTCCATATAGACACGCATTAAGCACCGATTGAAAAAAGAGGTGCTCACGACAGATGTAGGCCAAAAGTCAACCGCACAACAAAGCTCAATACTTGATTTATATGACCTATTTTTGTTGAAAAACTGACCCATGGTCACTAAGGACAATGCGTAGGCCGGGCCGAATAGTGCAAAAAGACCCAAAGTTGCATTGTTCACTATCGAGGGGTTAAAACTTTTGACCCCCGAATTATTTAAAGCGTAGATAAACACATATCAATTTTTCAATGAGCTTTTTCACACATGCAGCACTAACAGTACTATTGACAAGGAATTTATGGTTTCCGTAACGGAACAGCCGCTGTTGCAGGGCGCGAATTTGCATTTGTTTGCCTATCCTAATTGTCTGCGATCATTTTAATGGCGAAAGCGCAAACAAAAACACACAACGGAGAGAAGTCGTTGAAAAATTGCCCTTTTTTTCAGTTTCTCGGTTTCCGAGGGTCAAAAAGATCTGTCAATCGTGCAACAAACGGCAGATGTAGTATTTTGTGCTGGAAGTGCTTATCTATTTCGGCTTCTTCAGCGCTGCGAGCGAACACATTTCTAAACAAAACAGCAAAAAATAAGCCAGCAATAACAGAGTTGGCAGCCAACGAACAGCATCGAAATTCTAGGAAATGTCTCTTGGAAATTCCGCCAAAGGGCACTGATTTCAAGTACATGCCACCATGGATTATCTGCGCTGGGAAATTACCGCTTCGTAATGTTTAATAAAGACATTTGGAGTCCTTTGTTGTTGTCTTCGAGGACCGTACATACGCTCTTCCTCTTCCTGTGGGAGTTATTATTTTGTTACCATAGTTCATAATAATGCATGTATGAACGAGAAATATGATTATTGCGCTGGAAATCTTGACCAGTGTCCACAATTCCGGCCCTCTTTTGTGCTCCGATCATTCAGGGGGTGGATTTTCGGACAACTGAGCACAACTCGGTCCTCCCAACTGCCCCATAATGCATATATGCGAAACAATAAGCAGAATTAAAAAGCTCTGCTGAATTATTCATGGAAATACTTGATATAATCGAATAGAAATGGCTTTCTTCTTAATTTGGAAAAGTTTGTCAATAAAGAAAGTAAAATATTAAGTCTAGACTTTCTGACAATCACATAATGGCGAGAGACGAGTTTTTACATAATTGCACTTAATATCGTTTAATCGCTTTCATCATTAGCTTTTCGGGGGTTAAACACGTACTACAACACATTATTGCCGTTAATGACGAAAAGTTAATAGTTTATTTATATTGGTTTAGAAAAAAGTAACTGCGACTTTAATAGAAGCCAGATGAAAGACACCTTTTTTTATAGAAATATAATAAGATGATGATTTTGATTTTTTGTCTTTTGTTCTTTATTTAGTTAATTAAGAAAAACTGTTAAAATTGGTTTTATGCACAAATACTTCTTAAATATTAGAAATAGCCTTGCTTTTCAAGATGACGTATACCATTATTTCGCACTAAGGGGTTAAATAAATAAAAAACCAAAATAAGGGAAAATATTTTTTTACACTAAAAATTACCTGTGGGAAATAATAAAAAAAAGTGAAAATAACTCGGGATTGCCACTTTAAAATCAAAAGTTAGGGCCATTTCGGGTTGAAACAGAAAATCCCCCCCCCCCCGAAATTGTTATAAAAATGTGGCCATTTATATAAAAATTTGCAGCTCACTATCTACTTCTTAAAATCAGAAAAAATGAATGGAAAACCTATCATAAAATGAAATATTTTCTTAAATTATTATAATTAAAAAATGTTTTAAAATAATCAAATAAAAATCAGATGTTATTTTCTTATAGAAAATTTAATGACTATTCTAGGTGGCAGACCAAACACAATCTTAGCAACCGAAAAAGAAAATCCTACGCTTTTTGACTTTAGTGAATGTTCTGCCGCGTAATCTCTTCAAAATAGTCTTCTTATTCAGACTTTTCTGACTGAATGCATTCATAATGAACATCCAACTGATTTATAGTCTCGACTAGTAAAAATATCAAATATCATTTCCTCGTTTTTTTTTTGTCTTAATTCCTCAATTCGCATACATCACTAAAGAAGAAAGATTAAAACACCGAAAAAATAATTTCACTGAAAACCACCCACCCATACAGATCGCTAGCATTTTAACTTTTTCGGTGGCCCCGCAGTGAAATATGATGACAACTATTCAGCTGCACCAACAAAACTCCGAAAAAAAAAAGTACCAACATGTGTTGGTCATTGCATCCACCATAATCTAAGAAAGGTTTTTCTTCATTTTTAAATGTCCCTTCGGACCATTTAATTTCAAATGGACATTTAAAAAAAAGGACAACAATGCAAGCCAAGAGCTGAAAAAAGTCTAATCTTCGTTAAAAACTTTCGTAATCGGCCAAAGATGAAAAAAAAAAACAGAATAGAAAAACATGTGTTGCACTTTCCTCGAAAGCTGGAAAGTTTTATGGGGTCTATTTGTACAATTTTTGCGCAACTTAAAAAAAGAGAAAGTCGACCTAGTTAGATTTGCATTTTTAAATTTTTCGGGTCCTTTTTACGGCCCTTTGTGGGACGTTCAATAAAAAGCAATGAATGGTAATGGTTATTAGGAGTTTTCATTGATGTTTTACGACCTTGAAAAGTCAAAAAACGGTAGCCCATTATGGGAAATTGCATAATTTTTGCAAAAGAGCATGGCTCTTTCAGTTTATTGTCGTCTGCTGTCTGCCTAAATATAGTATTTCGAAAAGCGAACGCAAAACTATAAGCTAAAATAAGTCATTTCGAGCTAAAGTATACACATCCACATATAAAAAGAAAAACAATTCGTTTTGTAGTATGGCAAGAGCAGAAAAAAAAAACTGGGGTCGCTATGATTTATTTATTTGTTATTCGGCATCTTTTTCAACCCTTGGCCAGTGTTTTGTTATTCTCGGTGCGGAGCGGAGGCAGCGAGCGGCGGGCGAGCGAAAAAATGGGAAAGGGGAAAGAGAATGGAATTACGAAGCTATGTTGGCTACCCTCCAAAATATATACTTGGGGATATATAGATTGGGTGACAGTCGAGCCGATATATATGTTTTAGTATCGAACGGTAATAAAATCTAAAATGGCCGGCCCTCATCCGCACTCTGAAACTTATCGCGCTGCGTTGCTGCTGCTGCTACTTACTGCTGCTGGATGCAGTTGTTGGGGTTGTTCGTCTCACCCCCAAAACGGCGTCTAGTCTCCGTGACTCACCGTCGTCCACCATATATCCAACAGGATAACCAATTCTTTAATATCAGAGGGGTCGCTTTGTTTTGCTTTTACATCATTTTTAACTTCCTTCATTTCGATCTTATATACAATATTTAATAATAAATTGCCAATATGTGCGTTTTATTTTCTACACTTTTCCATTACGTTTATTGATTGCCTTTTTTTGTCGATATAACAATAGATTTTATTACTTTTTTTTTTTGTAAAAAAGTTTTTGGTACATTTTTTTTATTGTCTCACGATCAAATCTTTTTTAATATTATGTTATATTTTTAGTTTGAATTAATAGATTAATACCAAAGAAATGAATAACATTCTTACGATTAATAACTTTTTTTATATAATGTTTCTATATATTTTTTTCTAAATTAATTGGTGGCTACGTTAGTATTATAGATAAATATCCCTTAAATAATGGCTTAAACACTTTTTTAGGTCTTTATTTGACAAAAAAAAAATCTAAAAATTTTGCATTGCTAAAAATATGATCTAATAATAATTAAATATGAAGAGACACCAAAAAAAAAAAACAGGGTCCTTGTAGAAATTTTTAACGATCAAAATTTTTGATAAGCTTACAATCTTTCACAGAAAAATTTTAATATAATAATTGACTTTGTGCTTAATTAGTATATCACTAATCTAAATAAATGTTGGTTTTTAGTATCTAATGAGACATAAAAATGAAATATTTACATTGCTACTAAGAATAACTTCAAATAAAATTAAAGAATATACAAATTATGCATTACATTATTTATTTATTTAACTAATTATAGATATCCCGAATTTTTTTTATTCTAAAATAAAAATCCAAATAATTAATATTTCTGAATTATCTGCACATTTCTATTAAATTTAAAAATATCTAATTTTCTATAGCTATTTAACAGTTGGAATTTAAATTTCATCAATAATTGTAAATATTATATGAAAACATTTTTCAGTTTTTGCGATAAACTTCTAGGAACTTGATGATATTAAGATGAAATTAAGTCAGATTTTTACTTATTCTTTTGTGTATTTAATAGAAACTAAAAATTCCAAAAATGGTTATTGATTCCCAGAACAAAATCTAACAAATCGGTTATTCGAAATTCTCCATTTAAATTTTAAACAGAAGCCGAGGAAACAACAGGCGTTTTATTATGCTGACCAAACAGTTAGTAAGCTACCCATATCTGAATTAATTCGCAAATAGCTTGGGAAAAGTTTTGATTTTACAGTGAATTCAAAACCCCATAAAAATTTACTAACAACAATTATTTATAAATTCCTGTTTATTAATATATCTATTAATAAAAAACAAATGTCATGCAATATGCAAGACTTGAAAATTCCCAAAAGTAGATTTCCACCGAGCAAAGACCTTAAAAGTCATACCGAAGAGATTAACTTTATGAATTTATTACAATGGTTTCGCTTTTAGGTAGAATTTGAAGCCTCTATAAATAAATAAACACCGAAATGGGTACATTTAGACACAACCAGTGCAAACCCATATACACAAGAAGAGTTGAGGCAAAGCATAGCAGAAGAGCAAAAAAAATTCAAGGGTGGCTTTTTTCCGTAAATAATTAAAGCCCCACTAGCGTGCCGCCCCGCTCTTTTATTATTCTAAACAAATTGCATCACTGTGTTTGAAAGGTGAAACAAATCCATCAATCAAACGGCCACAAAGAGCAATTATGAAATTACATTTTTGTAATGCGTCAATTAAACGAGTGACCTTTTTCAAATTTTAATATAAGCACGCACGGCAAATGTTTTAAGAAACAATTGTTTGTTCTCACAATTATTCAATCACCGTCTGATGTGTGGATATATGAGCAAAGGCGGTTTATTGATTTGTTTAGTTTGTAATGGTATCATGTGAATCGAAACCTTGGATTTTTATTGTGTTCCATTACTTTTTTTCTTTCATTTTGCGAAAATTTTCTGCGAAAGCCCTGTAAAATACGCATGGGGTTGACAAAGGGGTTTTTGGAAAGATTTATTGAACCCTAAAAACCAGAGAGTCTGCACATAATAATAACATGCAAATTTGTGCAAATTTTATTAAAAGCGAGTAAAGTGACCGAACGACAGGGTTGACCTAACTTAACTACTTTCATCTCTTAGATATGCAAATTTAAAGGGGTCGTAAAAAAGAAAGGATGCTTTTTGTCCGTTTGGTTGCACCGTCCGTATGCTGTTCTTTGAAATGATATTCTTTAGTAACAACAAGTCAACAAAGACAAACGAACAAACAAGAATATGTTGAACATTCGCTAAGCTTGCAACTTGCAGAATGTAAATTTTGTTTCCTTTGCGAGTTTTTTCTTTTCGGGAAACAAAGCGTAGTTCATCGTAGGCAACTTTAGCTGCAATTTTATGATGAATTCTTATTTTTCACATTTTCTAATGTATAAGAATTTCGTTTCTTAAATTAACATATGAAGTAATTTTTAATTACTTTATAATTAAAAAAATTAAGTGTTTAAAGCAATTAAATTCATAACAAATATTCTACATTATTATAGAAATTAAATTTATTTATCAGGATTTTTAAAGAATTTATCAAAATTATTTAAATTTTAATTTTTTACTATTTGAGGATCTGTGTTTCAAAACGAGTTCATTTTATTTTTTCTTAATTTATTTATTTTTAATTTTAATGCATAGTGCTTTCAAACCCCAAGCGAATATTTTGTTTAAAATTAAAAAAAAAGATTTAAACGTTAAATAGGATCCTATGCTTGCAAATAATTTTTTTCTGGAACCATCCTGGGTTAAGCAAATTTAATCTTTCTTTAATTAATTTAATAATTTTTTTTGAATTTCAAAATTTATTTACTGTCTTTTTTAATTAAATTATTTGTCAAATATTTTGGTAAAAACAAATATATCAAAACAAATTGACATTATTAATTTGATTACTTAATTTATCATTTTACCATTAAATTATATCTTCCTATAATTGAACTTTACGATACGTTATATATCAAACAAACGAGTGATTCGAAAATAAAATAAATTAAAAATGACCGACGACTCTTTAGAAATAAAAGAAACAACCGATTTTCATCCATGTAGCACGCCAAGAGGATGTACTTACTACAACACACAAGTATTGACCGAATGTCAACAATTTCGCTTGAACGATTTTAAATTAAAAATAATTAAAAGCGATGAAAAGTACTTGCGAATGCACCCAGAAGTATGACAAATATTATAATTAAATCTAAACATGAAATGCTAATGATTAATTAATATAAAAAATGAGATTGTAAATATTATAGATTCGCGGATATATTATCCTGATTTTACGACACATTTATAAGCTGAAGCCAAGGAATAACATTCCCGGAGCAATACATGCCTTTTTCCGATCAAGTCATGAAAAAATTGAAGCAGATTTAGAAGAATACCTCAAAAACAAAAATCCAGTAAGGTTTTTCATTAGGTTCTGCAAAAAGGTAATTTATTAAACAAAAATTTAACAATTTGAAGGTCGAAGAAGAAATTGAATGCGAAGATGAAACCTACGGAGAAGATGTAAAGTTGCTATGCACCTATATACTTACTTCATTATAAATAATTGACCATTCATTTAAAGTTTGAAAAATACTGGACAGAAATGGAACAAACAGAAGAAGAAACTGATTACAGAAGGCCGTATACTCCGTCACGACAAATTACAACTGATGGATACATTAGGGCATTGTTGTTTAATAAAATGCGGCAGTTTCCATCAGGAAGAGACCTTTTATCGCAATGCGAAGAGGAAACTTCCGCTTGGGGAATTGATTATTCCGTTTCTACCGAGGAAAGAGAATCGAATGCATTTGTATTTGATGAACTTTTAAAAGAGTTACCCGACGAGACCACTTCAGTTTCGTCCACCCAAGCTGACGAAACATTGGATGAAGAAACGAAAACTGAAATCGAAGATTCTACGGAAGAATTTGGTAATCCCGAGAAATCATCGGCTTTGTTATAGGTGAAGAAGCAAATGAAGACGAAGAATTTATTATTTGCTTAAAACCTATTTATTTTTGTTAAAAACTGAAATAAAAAAATCAAAAAAATTGTAATGAGCTGAAAATAACCCAAAACTCAAAAACTATTCATTGTAAATTTATCAAATACCTTTTCTTCCAGGTTTTTTATGCCAAATAATGGTACTAAATAAAATATAGGTGGATTCTTTAGATAAAATGAAGTAATTTCGGTTTAAAATTGAAATTTAAAAAGAATCTCGGATATCCTGTACAAATAGAGAAATAAATTTTCTCCTGCGAATAAAAGGAATTAATTAAATTTTGGTGCTAACAAGGAAGCAATCCTGCTATGCGATTTTATTGGTTCGTTAATTTTTTTGTGCCCCCAGATTTTCAAAATAGACCGATTTTCACGTAGGAAAAATAAAAATTTTAAAACAAAAATGAAATTTAGCAAGGAATGCATTTTTAAACATAACATCCATCTTAAAAAATGTTTTTTTTATATAATTTGAATTAATATTGTAAAAAATCGTTTCAAAAACTAATTAAAAATTATATACCTAAGTAATTAATACTTACGGTCATAAAGAAATCATAAATACATTTTTATCCTTTTCGTACGTACGAACGGTTTAAATGCTTGAAATTAGTATACCACATTTTGCAAATACAGTAAATAAAAATTTTAATTTTTAATTAATTTTTGAGATTCTGCGATAAAGTTTATCCAAAATGCAAGTTACATTTTTATATGAATACTGTTATACTAAATGAAAAAAAAAATTATAAAAAAATAACGAAAATTGAAGAATTTACCAGAAAAGTAACTGTTTATTTTAAATCGCAAGTGATTTTCCAGCATTTCGGAAAGGGCCGCAGGCAAAATGTAATTAGTTCGCGAATTTCACATCACCTAGACTCTATAGAGCCATCAATAGATATTAACCATTAACGGCAAAAAAGAAAAACCTGCAAATAAAATAAACCGCGAAATTCCTTATTATTAATAATCATACTCGAAAAACAAAATCGACAATTTCAAATATTTGCTTTTACGGTCATTTAAGTATATACTTTCAGAGTAAGAGTGTATTCAAATGAGTCAAGACTTTTTACCCATACGTTTTTCTAACGGGCACCTGTGGGTAATTAGATGCACAGCCACTAAGAGTACCTATACGTACGTACACAACAAGTAGCCATTATAATCAGTAAGAAAATTAATAAGTAAATCGAATATAACTTTAATTGTATGTAAATTTCCTGGAATCCACTCTGCGCTTCTAATGTAATGCATTTATCTCCACGCAAGAGCGGAAAAAAATCGTGGGAGGAAAAGAAGTACAGCAGCCGCACAATATTATAATAAATGAGTAAATTACCATCGCATTGTGACGGTGGAAATAGCAAGCGAGCATACACGCGAAAATCGCGAAATTAGTCATTCCTGAGTAATGCGACGTCGCTCGCTAATCACTTAAACAAATTGCGTACGAAGGCACTGGGCGCGAGATTTTTTCTCCGCAGTCCGGAGAGACCGGAATAACGCCAAATGGAAAATTGAGAAGCTTAAGTGTGATGAAATGTTGCTGCGAAAGTACTTCAAAGTACGTTCAACCGCACGTAATAATAACAGACATAAAAAGGTAAATACGAATACCTAGTTGGAGTTGTTATAACACATACAGCAACACACATCTCCAAGAAGAGATGGGCTAGGATACGTATAGTATTAACACATATTTTATTAAAGAGCGCATGTATGCGGTGCGCTTGTGTATATAAGGTAACCGAGTAGGTTCTTGTCCTGCCCTGCCTGTTGCTCAACGTTTACCATTAAAAAGAGGAATTTTTCATTTGTTTGCAGTAATTACAAATCAAATATTAATTATCTAAAGTTATTTAAAAGGCCGTTTTTTTTTCTTCTTTTAATTTTTAGGTAACCATGTTTTTTAGTCTTTCGTTCGAACTTTCTACAGGATGTTCCCTTAAAAATTTGCCGGTAAAATATGATTTATGTAATTTAAAAAGTTAATAATTAAAATTTTATATTATCTTCTCAGTTAATTTTAGAGTCCCTTTCGGAAATAGATATTTAACTGGCTAATTTTAAAACAAATTCTTCTATTTTTATTTTATTAACTTAAAAGTTAAAATTTTCCTGAAAAGAATTATTTCCACTCCGTTTTGATGGGAACATAATATTTCCGTCTTCTTGCGCAGAACTACTTCCGAAAGTGATCTCAATAAATTAACTAAAAATAAGAATACAATATGAAAAATAAATTACAAATCTATAATTACGTTTATTGATTTTAAATATGTATTATGGAACATCCTGTACATTAATTCTGATGATTTTTTTTTATTGTAATTAGCCAAATTAAAATTTTAATTTTTATGATTGTTGAAAAACTTTACTACCAAGTTCTAGTTAAATTCAAGATGTTAATGTTCAATCAAGTATTAATTATAAATGTATTTGTAGATTTTATACCTATAATTACTTTAACACAATAAAGCAAAAAAAGAGTATTTTTATTAATTACCTTTAGTAAAAAAAATATGCAATTAAAAAATAAATAAAATTGAATTTATAAAAAAATAATTAAAAGGAGTTAAATGTGCAAATATAAATATTAAATACTATAATTTATTTCATTTTGTGTTTATATTCAGTTATATTTTCACATAGCAATTTAGAAATAACAAAGAAGAGCACTTATTTAAACTTTATTGATATACTATGTTACAATTTCTATTCCTCATTTATCTCGTTCTTATTTTCAAATTAGAAAAGCACAACCGTTAAAAACTTTTTTACACCAAACAAACAAACAAAAAATATACATTTTATAGATTTGATTTTCATTTGCATAATTTTATCATTAGTTAAGCAAATGAAAAAGGTGTTTTATGATTTTTAGCAATGACAAAGATAAATAATATGAGAAATCAAATATTTAATTTATTTTTTGCAAATTTAAATTTCTTTGAAGGTTTTGGCCCTGTTGGGTTATAATTCATAGTATAAACTTGAATGAATAATTTCGAATTATTTTGTTAAAAGTTACAACCATAGATACTGAAAATTAATCTCTTTTTTTGATTTTGTAAAAAAATAAACAATATTTCAAAAAGTTTTTATGATACGAAAATAAAAATGGTGGTAAATATTTTGAATTTAATGGCTATTTAAAACTAGAATAATATATAAATAGAGTGACTTAAAAAAAATGAAGTTGTTAAGACTTCCGGTAAAATCGGAATTCAAATCATCTTAAAAATAATTTAAAACAACTCGGCTCATGAAGAAAATGCTTTGTTAAAAATTTTAATTGCTTAAATTCTTTAGAAATTAGTAATATTTTAACGGGCGGATTCAAGTAATTAGCTCATCCCAGGGTGATGAGACGAGTTGACATAAATCTTTGCAAGAAGGTGGTATCCAACTTTCTAACATAATTTGAAGTTAAAAATATTTTAATAAGTCGGTTTAATTAATCACCCTGTGTAATAAAAAAGTATGTATACTGAAAAAAGATCTTTTTTATATATTTTGAAATTTAATTATACCAAACCAACTTCTTTCTAAAATAAATCGTTCAGAATGTTTCAGAATAAAAGACAATAAAAAGAGAGTACTCAAATTACCTTCTCAATGTATAGAAAACAAATTCGCAGATATAAAAAAGCCAAGAATAATTAATCGCTTGTTTTGCTGAAAACATGAACTGAAAATTAAAGATTTTCTCTGAGCAAGTTTTTATTGTTACGCATAATAAGAGTATTCGCAATAAATTACGGCGAATTGTTTACAACCGACGAGCTGCATCTCTTCATGAATAATGTAATTAAATAAATAATTAATCGACGACTTAACGTACATATAAAGCTTTTATCCACATAATTATTATTATTAATAAAGAAGCGTAATTAAGCATCGTATATTACGGTTCTTACTCCTAATATACATACATACAAAAAATTGTACTTGCATGAAGCTACGAAGAGGCCAAAGTTCTGAAACAAATCAAGAAGAAGGATTTAATTTAATTGCAGCAGACGAGAAAAAAAAATATCAGATCACATCAAAGGATAGAAATGTGTTTGCAAGAATAAGCGAACAGATCATATAATTGGGCCCATAAAATGTACGTTGGCGTGTACTGAAATCATCTTTCCCGGAGAGTGTAATGGATTTAAACAAGTGGCAATAAAACAAATAAAAAGGAGAGTATGTACTAAGAGAGATGATGAGCAACAAGAACGATAAAAATTTGAACGCGAAGCCTTGCACTTGACATTGCGAGGAGGTGGAGAGGTATAAAGACCTCGTCCCGACTTGATTCTCTAAAAGAAGTTGCTTCGATCCGAAGAAGTTCTTCTCTACATACATTGCATAAACGTTTGCAGTGATTAAAAAGTAAGTATCAAATAAAGTACAATCATTTCGATAGTTTATTAAAAT
>JASKGO010008096.1:0-17147 GCA_030556065.1 Holobus sp. GC000080 | reverse complement strand
TTAAATAAAATAATTATTGTTAATTTGGAAACCAACGGTTCATTTAGAAATTGTTTCGGCTTTCTTTTTTCTTCTTTATTTACTGTAGGAGAGTTAAAAGCTACAATAGAAATAAATGAAATAAACTAAGCTTGTAAGAATCTTTTTAATTAAGGGTTGTTGCTTTCATAGAAAAATCACTCATTTTCTCGTGTTGCATTATTACAGTTCCAATTTCTGTTAAAATCAAGATCATTCAAACAAGAATTTCCAAAAAACAATTAAAGAAGAAAAAATTATCTATAATTGCAAATCTGATAAAGTCATAATTTTGATATTAATTACATTAAAGTATTAAATAAGATTAGTTAACGCTTGCAGAGAAAAAAAAATATAATTTATGAACTTTAACAAACATTTATTATCGTATATAAAAATGTAACTTCTGTTTAGTTTTTTTTTTTTGCAAAGCAAAAATAAATCAAAGGCAATACAATAAACAGTTTTGCGGCTTACAGACGGCGCTAAAGTCAAAATAAATGATTTTTTTTATTGGCACCAAGGCAAACCAAGAGAGACCACACAGCCAACAGTAACAGTAACAGCAACAGCAACCATTACGTTCGTGAGTATACTGTCAATGATTGCACCCTTAAAAAAGTGAAGCAAGATTAATGAGAAAGCATTTTTACGACGCATCCTCTCCAGATAAGAAAAACCGATGGCACCCTTGGCGTTTTTTACCATGAAAATTGCATTGTGCACCCCTAGTGCGGCCATCTCATCGACACCACATACGAGTGGCGGCCGCCGACCCCTCGCCAAAGTATCGGTCAAAGGGCCCCATCGCTGACCATTCACGTACTTCCGATAGGGGTAGCGATGACGTCATCGGCACGCACGTCCGCGTTACTCACCACCGACACCGAAAGGCGTCGCAAAATACACGCTTAAAGCTCAAGAATCAAGGGGTGACCAGCGGTGCTGGCTGCTTTTGGGGGTGGCGGCAACGTACAATGTGCGTCCTCTCTTCTTCCTTATACTGCGCTTCCATTTACGCCGATGTGGGAATATCCCCCAAAAGCAGTCAGAAAACATTAAAGAAGAAATTCTAAATCTGGTAAAACGTAAAAAACAAGAAAGTCGTCGAAAGGACGCGATGGATATGTTGTGTTTGTCAGTGTGTGTGGGTGGGTGCGTGTGTGTGTGAGTATGGAGAGAGAAAAAACAGGAGATTCTTAACAACAACAGAGAGATATTGGATTTCTTTAGTAGTATTTTTACTTTGTGGAATAATGAAGAACCAACACACAGATGTGTGTATAGGGTGTGCACCCTCGCTCGTTTCCCCGTTAATAACTCTACGAATTGCACCGATGCGTTTCTCGCTCTTCAAAACTATTTCCCGGTTTCAGGAAGAATTGTTCCTCTATTATTTTCATGGGTTTCCCTTTTTTAAATTTCTTCATTCCTGCGGGAAAATCTAATTGTTTTGTTTATTATTTTCATTTAAAATTATCTCTCCTTGAAATTGTAATTTAAAAAAACCATCAATGTTTTTTACTATTTCCTTTTAAAGTCTCTATGTTAATTGCTCTATTATTTGTTATTTGTATTGTGTTAATGTATTGTACTTTCTTTGTGTAATGCTGTGTCAAAGAAATATTTTTTTTATCATTATTAATTATTATTATTAAAGGGTAATTAAAGAATTAAAGCAGAAATTATTATTTCAAGTGATTTGAAAGAAATCATATCTTAAGTTCCATTTTTAAAAGAGATAATTTTTCTATACTTTGATTAGTTTGAGACATTGCATTTGTTAAATAAACGGTTTATAATCATTTGCTGCAACACAGAAAGTGTGCTAAATAAAAATTTCTGCTCAATTAATTTTTATTATTGTTCAATGTGAGAGCAATTAATAAAATTTTACGAAAATTGTTTGATAAAAAATGATAAGACCGGAAATCATTGTCAACCTTTATTGATAGAGTAAGAATAATAAGATATAATACGCTTTTTAAATATAATTTTAAATATAATATGATGAAAATTGGTTAATTTTTAATTTGATTAAAACTTTAAAAAATAAAATGAAAATTTCTATTTGTAATTTGGGCAGATTTGCAACTTTTGTTACCAAATAATTATAATTTATAATTTGTAAAGTTAAATAATGATTTATATTTAAAAAAAAAACATTTTTTTTCTGTTTATTTAGGAATAAAATAATAAATATTTTCTTAAGAATAATTTGGATGAATTAAATGTTTTTTTATCAAGAAAAATTCGGAAAAGTTTTTGCAATAAATACTTCGAAAAACAAGAAAATTTATTGTATATTTAAGGGCAAAATAATTACATTATCGAAAATTTTTATAAAAATAATTTATTTGTAATTAAATTATTTATCTCACAACAAAAATTCCGAAAAGTTCTAGCAAAAATATTGCATGAGGTTTGCAACTCCCTTATTTAAATAAGAAGTACTCAGATTAGTCTGAATTTCTACTACTTTCTAGATAATTTTTTTAGAATTAATTATTCAAATAATTAATAAAAATATAAAATTATTTAATAATTAAATAAATAATTTTTGAGTTTTGGGCAATAATAATGCAACTTTTCATAAATTGCACCCTAACTTTAAGTGCGAAACTTTATGACTTTGTATTATAATCTAAACCAATTATAAACGACAACAATAATAGAAATAGATTTAAAATAAACAGTTAATTTATTCATTTTTGTAAATTTCTGTTTATTATTAAATACAAATTAAGAAAAGTTGAAATTTGTTCATTAATATAATTAAAAATCACGTAAAAAATAAAGCAATCCACAGTTATATAAAAGCGAAAACCGCAGGTGAAACAAATCTTAAAAAAGAAAAAAAAATCTTAGACAATTAACAAACTTACCATCTGTTTTGAAGAATACAGGGAATGATTGTGGAAGAGCGTTTTCCTTCGATTTGTCCCAATAAAATCCTACAATGGCTATTTTAGTTTCCAGGAAACCTTATAGCTTGTTGTTTTCTCTAAATCTAAAACATTTCATATACCTATAACTATAGGTATAATTTCTTTGAGCAAAAGCAAAAGCAGAAGCAGGAGAAGAAGAAGAAGAAGAAGCAGACTGAAAGAAAGAAAGAAAAAGAAAAGAAGCGAACCCAAGAATTACCATCACGCTATTATTATTAAGCGCATTCAAGAAGGCACATTACGCTATTTATTTGCCGGGCGGTAGAACAATGCGTGAAGGTAAACTAAAACCAGCCATTTACTTTTTGTTTCTCCTCTCTTGGTACGGGTGTGTTTTATGTTTCTCTGTGTGTCTGCTGTGTGCGTACGTGTGCATCTTTACCGGAACTAGGAGGTGCTCGAGTAAATTGCCATCTCTTGCAGAGGTGGACGTCTCCTTAATTTACCGGTAACCGCTAAATGGAGAACCCCCAAAGAGCACCGAATTTTCGCAAACGCACTTAGTAATTTCCAACGACCCAAAAGATGACATTTGAAAGTGAAGAGGGTTCGTTACCTAACCGCCGCCGCCGCCAAATACTAATTTGCCTTAACCGGTGTCCATCCGCAGTGCAAATTAAGTAATTTTTATCTGTTTTTCCGCTCGGCCCTTTTTGCCTTTTTTGTTGCTTTTTCTTTTAACACTTTTAGGGGTTCGTTTATTTATTTACGCTTAGCTTTTTGTATCGATGATTGTCAGTTTTTATATCCACGTGCTGTATGATTCCGGATTCCCTAAACGTAAATTTCGCTGACCATTGTGATGCATCTGTTTCTGATTATTCAAATGTTAGGGGTTGCTTTTTTGTGTTGATGTGATGGTCTGCACAATGGTACAAATTTTGCATGGGTTGCCGATCCTTCCAACGGAATATTTTCTGTTGCTTGTTTTTTTTTTAACAAAAGTTATTATATTTTTTAACTAATATTAATCATTTTTCAATTAAAAAAAATACAATTTTATTGCTCATTAAAAACAGTTTTTTTATGTTTACTTTTGATTCATAAAATTCAATTTACTTATTACTACTCGTATTTTTAATATAATTTACTATTGTTATCTGTTTTATATTATTGACTTGATGTAAAATTTTAATGTTAAATTAAGCAGCGAAGAAATTTTCTACTACTACTACTACTTTGGTCGCTATACAACTGCATATTTTTTCAGCGACCGCTGAGTGATCTAAAATTTTTTTACCAAATTTGTGGCCTTGAGTGATCTAAAAAATTTTACCAAATTTGTAACCTTGAGTGATCTAAAATTTTTTAACCAAATTTGTAGCCTTAAAATGTTTCAATAAAAGATTAAAATTGAATTATGAATAGTTAATTAATAATAATTAATCAAAAACTTTGTTGTTTCAGGTTAATAATACATCAGCTATAGAGATTAAAGGTCAGCAAACATTTCTTTCCTAAAATCTGCTTTAACGATTTGGGACTTAAAACATCCAACTAAAAAAATGTTATCTTGTAAAAAAATCAACCACCGATTACGTAGATATGCGCACACTTTAGCTTTGCTTTAGGAGGGTTGCTTTTAAATGATGCTTTACTTATACAAATTTTGCATATTTTTCCTAAACATAAAAGCAAAAAACACACAGTGGTGAACTGTTAATCTATTGTACGGTATTCATTTTTTTTTTAGTTTAAAAAAAACGCACCCTAACGTTTTATATTTTTTAAGAGCCCCAAAAAAGCTGCTAGGGATGTTTGACATCTCAGCACGAGCTTCCCGAAATAGTTATTAAGTCGAAATGTGATGTAAATTTTGCGGAAATCATCAAATTTCTAATATTTGCTTTTTTGGAAATGAGAAACCGTTACTGTTACTGTAATGGCAACCTTTGGTAGTATAAAAGTAAGTGCAATTTGCATTTTGCACGTTTCGCCTTGCTTTCATATAATAACGTTCGCTCTCCATTGTGTAACAAATCATTCCACTTTTACGAATATATTTTGCCTGGAAAGGGGGTTGATCGCTGTTTTTAGGGGTGCATAAAAGGTCCGGTAAAATGGGTCAGCTTACAAACTGACCGTTTTTTTTTTCGGAAAAATTCCAACGAAAAATTAATTTGCAGTCCGAAAGTTGGGCTTTGTGTTTGACCTACAAAAATGTCATTATTTTTTTTTAATGTTATTCAATTAATTCGGTTTTGATGTCAAGATAGAAATCCCTTTGAAATTTTTGTAAAATATTTAATTAATGTTTTGGAGTCTTTTATTCGTTTACTGATTTTTTTATCGTGTTTTTCATAAAATATTTGATAAATCGCTAAAATACTTAATGAAATAATTATTTGAAATATCTGTTGCTTTTGTAAAAAGTTTATTGAAACTTAATTACAAATTTTAACTTACAATAACTAGATTTTTTTTTGAAAATTTTATGTTTTACAATTTATAATTAAGAAATGCACAAAAAATAATTGGCCAAAAGGCAATTAAAAAGTCCTGCAAAAAATTATATTGTGAACTAATTGCAGGATTTTCGTTTGCAACCAAGCAAAAAGAAGTCCATTAAAGGTTTTAAAATTCATATTCAATTTAAAATAATTTTTTAGACCTTTCCTTAATGAAATTATATTTTATTATTGCATAAAATAATAATATTTTTTTCGAAAAAGTTTAATCAAACTTTCAAAACCAAAACTTTGCTTTATTCGTTACAAAAATATTTAATTTGGAAAAGCACTAAAAACACAAGGGAAAAAGGCAATTAAAACGCAACTAATTGTCTAATATTGTGTTCCATATTCGTTGGCAATTCGTGGGAGCAACAGCCAGCACGCAAACATCAGGCGATAATAAAGTGCAATAATAATTTAGATCAGCGAAGGGTTCTCTAAATTAGTCGAATGAAGAATTTATATGAGTAAGTAGACAAATGTTGTGCGAGAACGAAAGCCCCTCTGCTGGCGGCTGCTTTAGTGTAGTAGTCGTCGGGCGTCGATGGCGGATTTCGTGGGGGTTTGTGGGGGTGCACGCGCGCACGAACCCGAAAATGCAATAAAGGGATAAATAATAAATTCCCCGATTCGAGCGAAATCCACCCTCGACCATCTACATTTGATCAATCGCACGGCTCCAATGGATGGATCTTCCAAATAGTGCCACCATCGGAAATTACCGATATCTTTTGTCTACACTCTCCACTCCATTATTATGGGGGTGAATATTACACATACACACACGCACACACACAAATACACAAATACAAATGCTCTTCTTCTCTATTCCTCTCATCTTTTCGGTTTGTTCAGATTATAAATTGGAAGCGAATACAAATGCTTTAATTGGTAAAATACAGATGCACGCATTAAGAATGGTCAATTTATCAGTTCTTTTTGTACTTTTTTTTCCTCTCCTTGTCCCTTTATTCAATGGGAATATATTGTCGGAATTAAATTGGAATTAAAGAACAATTCCATGTTCGTTTTGTGTAATTCTGTCGTATAATTGAAGTCGTAAAAATTGATTTTCTCCTCGATTATTATTTTTTTTTTCCTTTCTTTTTTGATGAATAAAGTTTATTAATTAATATTTTTTTGTTATTACTTTTACAACTTTAATTGATTTTAATTAATAATTTATTATTATATATTAACACAGTAATAACTAAGAATCTTATTATTTTTGAATTTTGAAAAATGATGAAAAAACAAGAAATGTAACAAAGAAAATAGATGAAAAGGTTTTAGTTTATTTAAGGGTGAAATAATTAATTTATATAATTTTTTTATAAGAATAATTTGATTGTTATGAAATGGTCTTTTTATCTACGAAAATTCAGTGAAATTGTAGCAAAAATAGTGTTCGGGGGTTGCAACCCCTTAAATTTAAAAACACTCAGATATTTCTGAAATTTTGCTATTTTATAGAGAATTTTATGAGGAATTAATTATTTAAATAACTTTTTTGCAAAAACCTAATAGTTTTAGAGTTATGAATAATATCAATGCTTGTTTCAACGAATGTCGCCTTCACTTTAAATTAAATCGATTATGGTTTGTAGTTTTGTACTTTAAGTGGAAGAATATAAAAAAACTCAAGTGATAATAGTTCATTAAATAAATTACTGGTTATCTCTTTATCACTATTTAATTTTTTTTTTTTTTTCAAAAAGTAAATATTTTTTCCTGAAATTAGAAAATTAAAATCACAAAACTATTTTTTTTACTCCAAAAAATACTTTAAAAAACTAGAAAAAAAATTTTCATAATTTTTTCTTCAATATTGGTTTGCCTATTTGATTTTTGATATTAACAATTTTTCAATTCAACATTTACAATGGAAAAAAATGCCAATAAATTAAATTAAAAAGTAGAGAAAAAAAGGCGAATAAAAAGCATTTGGCACGTACTAATTTTCCATTCCTTCGGCTACGCCATGCTTATGGTTTTCCAAAGAAAGGGATGTTAATATAATATAAAAGTGTGCATTTTTTTTATGGGCCGGCTGCATCGGACACCCTTTATATGCGCCGGGGTCCAGCCGACGCAATAAATAATGACCGTCGGGACAGCGGGAGGGTTGTGCAACTGTCCCTTATTTTCCTCCTTTCTGCATCGAGTGCCGGTCACTGTTGGTTTGCCTGCGTTCGTTGCGTTGCGCCTCTGTCTCTCGTTTTCCACATCTATCTGCTTGCCTTGCCGTAGCGCATGCATGTGTTTCGCAACAAAGCGCTCTCGTTTTTTCCGCACTGACCATTCCTTTTCGAACTCATTTACCATCAACTAAACTACTAAGTGACATATTCGAGCGATTATTATCGCTGAAAACCATAAGATAATATACACCCTTTCAAAATGGACCGTTTCCAAGAAGAAAAAGCCACTTTTTTTGGCAATTAACTAAAAGAACTGATACTTTTGCTTCTACTCGTATATTACAATTATATGAAACACAAAAAGCTCCCTTTGCTCTTTCTGCGTGCGAAGCCGGTGGGTTGCTATGGAAAATGAGTTTTATAATCGTCGATAATAACGATTTGCGTGAAGAAAACGCAAATGAATGCAATGCATAATGTGCAGAGTACAACAGTTGAATGAAAGAGTCAGAAAGTGGGGTCGTTCTTTTCGTATCCATACAACATGCGACATGTACAATAATGGTATATTTTTGGGGTGGAATTTTATGAGTGCACAAAACGGCGACGTTTATTCAAATCATTCGATGCAACCCCCATGATTGCTGCCGAACGCCAGCATAAAAATCACCACTTTCAACTGAAAATAATCCATAAGTAGGCAATTACAGCACGACATCGGTGGATTGTAAAAAGAGAATGTACTGTGTTGCTGAAAAGTTTCTTTTTTCAGCATACTTCTAAAGAAATCAATTCATTTGAATTCTGTTTTTTTTTTTGCTAAATGAACTTCCTGTTTCATTTTTGTTTTTTTTTTATTTTGCGGTTCACAAAGCAAAAAATTAATTGTAATTTTCTTTTACTTTATTTTTTTTTTTATAGTTTTTTTTAAATATTTTTGTGTACTTTTTAAGAGTATTTTTTCCAAAAAGAAATCAATCATTTAATCAATTATAAAAGTGGCTTACAAAATAAGCGCCAAAAGTATTTAGTTTTACTGGTACTTCATTTTTCACTTCGTGAAAACTTTCTTGATGACATTATATCACCTTACTTCTTAAAATGAAACCGTTCACTTTATCATCTAAAGTGAGGAATCTGTATAATTACAATTTTTTATATGAAAGATTTAATTAATTAATTCATTTTCTACAGAAAGTTAATTTGTTCCTTGCATTCTTATAAAAAGTTTATTTTTTTCTGAAAATCTAATTAAAATGTAATTTATTTAAGCTCTATTTAAAAATATTAATTTGTAATAATTATTATATTCTTTTAATGTTAAATTGTTTTTATGAAATTATTTTCTTCAAAAAAATCAACATTCAATTTTTTTTTTAGATTATTTTGTAAATCCAAAGACAAAATTTTATACAGGCGAAATTCTGCTCAATATACAAATTTTAATCTATTAATCTTTAAAAATTAAATAATAAATATTGAAATATTTTGAAAAAAAAATCCAAAATTTAAATTTAACTGAAAATCATTTCTTCCAATAATTACTTAAGAAAATCTATAAAATTTCCGCAGAAAATTTGTCCTACTTTAAGAAATATCTCTGTTTTATGTTTACTATTTACTAAATAATAAAACAAAAATATAATTGCCTTTTAGTTGGCATATATTGAGGATATATAGGAAACTGAAAAACATGTTTCCCAAACACTTAAAATGCAATATTGAAAATTGAGTTTCCTCGTCAAAACATAAACCAAACAGTAAAAAATTCAGAGAAACATCCGAAACCGATAAATCATTTGGGTGCGATTGGGAAATTGTAAATTTGGGAATTCACCTGCAATCCTCCTGTTATTTTTTTTTATCTCTTAATAGCGAAAAAATATATGGCAACAGCGAAAACGTTCATCCCTTAAGAGAGAAGGCACGAGCGCAATTTACAAGATTATATAAGGACAGGTGTAACGATTGGTCCTTTCGATAAATCCAGCCCTCAGCCGAAGATTGAGGCGTTTATTGCGAAACTATAGAAATAGAAAGCTGACGGTTTTATTATCGGAGCAACCGTTGTTTTAGTGGAAGTCGCCATAAACTAATAAATTTTCACGCCCAACGGTCTTTTAACACCTACAGGACACCGTATATCGCATTGAGTATCTTGCGCAAGTATAGAAATTGCCATAAACTATGATATAATTAAGTTGTGCGCATCCGTTGCGGTCGCAAATGTTCTTTGATTGCTTCTTCTTCTGCTCCAAGTGTTTTTCTTTGACGGTTGCACTATTGGGACACGGGTGATTAATGTCCCTCGAAAGCGTTCTCGACATCAGGAAACGGCAACAAATTAGCTGCCTATATGCAAACACCAGAAACGGATGGGACATGTGTGTTCCAAGACTACCAAGGAAGGAAAAGGGACTCAAGACTCAAGAGTCGAGGGTCACCCGCACTGAGAAACCCACTTTTACGGCGCGCTAATGTGCAGCTCGCAATAACGCATTTCGTTTTCCGCATTATACTCTTTTCTCATACCGTTTCGTTCCGAAAAATCCCCGATTCCACTTTGGCGGTTGGCCTCCGTATACTGCAGGTTCCGCAACTCGGATGGCTGCTCCTTTAATTCGTTCCAGAACTTTTTTCCTCGGAGGAGGTTATTCTTAGCAACTCGGAAATAATGAGTAACATTTAAAAACAATGTGTTTTATGCTGCGGGTTCCGTTTAGCCGAAACCGAAACCCCTGGGGTGTCATTTAAAAACGTTTAAGACAGAAACACTGGAAGCATAAAGTTCCTGTCTTGTAAACACCTAGTCCCCATCTCTAATATCCCATGTGATGGGCACGCAAAAAATACGGTTTTGCCCTTCATCCTCTCCTTTAATTTCTTTCAGCTTTTATCTTCAATTTTTTTCCAATGTGGCTTTTTGTTTTCCGTTTAAATGTTTTTTGGTTCAATTAGTTAAATTTTTAGTTGACATTTTACCAATTGAATTGCAAATTAAAAAGATGAAATAATTTTGGTAGCTTTTGGGAAAGTTAAAAAGATTTTTTTTAATTGAAACCAAAAGGGCAAAAAGGTACTTAATTAGGGAAATAATGTTTCGTTAAATTTCTAAGGCATCCTTTGCTATGAAAAACCAATATTCACTGAGCACAGAGTCATTTTAATGATCCCCATAGCTAAAAATAAGAATAAGCCTCGAGCAAAACATGCTGAAGGAATGTCTTGGGTTTGTTTCATATCATTATATGTCTTTGAAACTAGCAAAAAGCCAATTTCTTCTTAATTATATCTAATTTTTGTTTTTAATAATTTTCTTTCTTAGTAATACAGCATACTTTTTAATTAAATTTATATTTTGGAGTACTTTAGTTTTTTGTATTTTTCCACTGATTTTTTTGGACATTTGTCACTCATTTTTAAATAGTTTTATAGAGTTAAACAAAAAGAACTAAATTAATATAATGCCACGAGTTTTATTGATAAAGTTCTTTTTGTTAAAAGTTAAAATACCCATTACAAATATGTTATTTATTATTATTTTTTGTTAAAAAACATTTTTAATATTAAACATTATCAAAACTGGCAGAAACTTGTTTTCCTTAATCATCAGGAAGTAAAAAAAAAAACTTTAAAAAGTAAAGAATTAAACCCTATATTTGGAATTTTTTTGCATCATTCCACTGATTTTTTGGACATTTCTTACTCAAAAACTCAAAAACAGAAACAGTTTTAAAGAGTTAAACGAAAGTAACCAAATTAATATAATGCCACGAGTTTTATTCATAACTTCTTTTTGTAAAAAGTTAAAATATTAAAAAAATGTGTTAATTACTTTATCATTTTTTTAATGAGAAAAATTTTGAACATTTAACCTAAACTGGCAGAAACTTACCTTTCTTAATCATCAGGAAGTCAAAAGAAAAAACTTAAAAAAGTAAAGAATTAAACCCTATATTTGGAATTTTTTTTGCATCACTCCACTGATTTTTTTGACAATTTTTACTCAAAAAGAGTTTTAAAGAGTTAAACAAAAGTAATGCCACGAGTTTTATTGATGAACTTCTTTTTATTTTAAGGTAAAATATTGAAAATGTGTTATTTATTTTATTAATTTTTTGATAAAAATACATTTTTACCATTTAACATTATCAAAACTGGCAGAAACTTACCTTCTAATCATCAGGAAGTCAAAAAAAAAACCTTAAAAAAAGTAAAGAATTAAACCCTATATTTGGGATTTAAAAGAAATTATTTAAAAGTTCCTTACACTTGTCGAATTAAGGCAGCGAAAATCCTCCCCCTATATGAAAAGGATTTTCGCCCATCAAATATGATTTATCAAAAGCGACAATAACTATAATGCGATTACCATTCATGCATGGGTGGGATTTACTATCCCATGTATAAATAAACCACCTTATGAAATAACACAACGAAAAAAACATATATAAAAAATAACCTCTATCTTCGTGAAAGGATGGCATAAGGCATAGAGGGCAAAAAAACGAAAAGGAAAACGAATAAAATAGCGTATATGAGCGAAAGGACAATGCAAACAGTTTGCCATTCTCAAATATGAAGGTGGAATTCGAAGAATAGAATGGCAAGGAAATTTGTTAGATATTATGTGTTTTCTCGGGAATTATATTGCGCGACAAAAGATTGGGATAGTCTCGAGAGTCAGTCAGGTCCGATTGATCGGCGTCAAAGAAGAAGGAAAGGACCCGAAAAGGGATCCGCGCGCTAGCCGGATAATAAATATTGCGATGCTCTTTTGCACTTCCAATGCAGTGCTTTCACAGAGAGCCAGCAGAGAGTCAAGGGATGATGGAAAAATGGATATTATTATTACCATTCTGAAAAGGATGCACCGTCCCAACCGACGTATGTGTTCAGCACGACACAACACACGCGTGACGTCACATCCTGTGTGCGTCCGGGGCCTTAGTGCCCTAACCTGGGTCAACGGTTCCCAAGCAAACCATTTCTTTACACATTATTATGATGATGACGATGAGAAGCAGCAGCGACTCGAGGAATTTTGCTTAAAAGTGGTCTCGTCGGTTAAAGTTGCGCAATTTTAGTCCGGCAACTAGTTCGCCGAAATCCGTGTTGCACAGTGCAACAAAATGACTTTCCTATTGCCCTCATTATAAACACCAGGCATAATTTATGGGCCACCGAGAGAAATTTGCATAATTTTCGGACCGATTGCTCCAGTTGTGAGTGCCGGCCCCATATATTTTACATAAAAATTTCCACAAAGAAGCTGCTCCGGGCGAGGAGCTCCGGTCGTATAATTTTCTCTAATTGTGCAAATGTTGTCGTAAAAGAAATGGGTTTTACGATATGCAAATGCGGCACCGATGGTCTAAAGTGGAGGAACGGTTTGCCAAAACTCGACTACTTTTTATTATTGCCAGCATAGTATACTTACTGGTTGTGCTGTTTTGATTTCTATTGCTCTTTCTTATTCTTCTTGCTTTTCCAACTATTCCGAGACGTTTTTCGGTCTATAAAACGTCCGCGCCGAATATTGTTTGCCTATTTTTACCTAAATGCAGTTTAGTTTATTAGCACTGCTGCTGGGAAAGTTTGCCAGACTTTTTAATCTGCTCGCATAAAAATATATACGCGTACTGTAAAATTTTCGTTTTCCGATTCGTTCTTGGAAAAGTTAAATGTCTTATTGTCGGTAATAAAGCGCTTAGCTGGAAAGGTAACTTTGACCATTTTTAGGTAAATGTAGATTAACTTTTTTAAAGTTACTTTTTTCTCATTTATTATTATTTTTTATACCTCTTATAATAAGTTATGAAATTATTTTTCATTTCCTTTTTAGAAAGGCTATAGTTACTATAATTTACTAAAAAATTAAAAAAATTGAGATAAAAAATATTAATTATTAACTAAACAAATTTTAATAGCACTCCTTGTCATTTTGAGCAATTATTAAAATTGCTTGAAATAATTTGATAACTGTTTCATTTAAGTTAAAAATAGCTTTTGATGTAAAGCATAAATTTAAAAATTGGGTGTAAAATTAAAAAAAAAGTAATTTAAATTCGCATAGAATTTTATATTCCTATATTTATAATTTTAAAAAAATGAGCCAGATAACTTATCCTTTTAAATTTAATGCAGATAAACTTTTTTAAAAGCTCCCTATTTTTATTTTTTTTTTCTGTCTTAAAATGTTAATAAAATATATTTAATTTTGAAACAACATTTACTATAGATTGACAAAATTAAATAAAAAATTTAGTGTTAAAAAATAAAAATTAAAAAATCAGTGAAAAAGGAAATTAATTAATTTTTTATAGAAACTAACTTCAACTTTAACATAGTTACGATATCCATTTATTTTTGTGTTATTGTTGTATACAAAACACGGTAAATTATTACAATAAAAAAGTTATTTAATTACACAAAAAACTAATTCATAAAAATCATTTTAAAAACAATTTTGCCAATTTTTATTATTTTAGACTCTTAACATTTTATTTATTAGCATGTCAAAATTTCAATTAATTAAAAGTGTTTTCAGCAAATATTTTTATTGAACTAAACCAAATGAAAATGATATGATTTTTTTAATAATGCGGATTCTTTTAAAAATATAATTATAACTAACAATTAACTACTTACCTTAAGAAAAACACTTAAAAAAACAACTAAAAATTGTTTATTTTTCATAAAAATTCACCGCTTAACGAAATAAAAAAGCATTTTTTGGAATAGAATCTGTAATCGTCAGCATTCAATTTGTATCTGTAAGTCCAAGTACAAAAAGGGGTTACAAATGCGCGCAGTGATAGGGTTGAATATGTCAAGGGTTATTTCGTTCACACCCTTTGTCGCACAAAATGGCGTCCACACTTTTTTGTGTATTCCTACTTATAGTATAAATAAAGTACCCACTTTCTACTCAGTCTGATAAATAGCGGTCAGAGGGATGAAAAAATGTTGCGTCAAAAATAGGGTTAATATACCATTGCCGAATAAATAAATTATCATCGCGTGGTGTATTGCGTGGTGCATGATGGCCATCCAGTTTGCTCTTGTGTGCGTGTGTGTGTGTATTATATACAACAAAAAGGGAAAAAGTTTCTATTTACTAATGCGTACGAATACCGAGAAAAGAAAGAATCCCGTCCGAGAAAAGACACCCCCGATCCCAAAAGACATAAATCTAGTCTGTAATAAGTGCGGTGCAAAAGAATTGAAACACCATGTGCAAGATCCTTGCTTTCTGTATGCTATCACTTTTTTCTTCTTCTTCTTCTTCTTCTTCTTCTGATTCTTCTTCTTCTGTGTCTTCGAAGAGCTTTTGGTCCTCTCTACGATATACAAATTTTCAAACCCCTTAAATTTACCATTAAGCTTCTTTTCTTCCAACGTGTTCTCATTTTTTTTTTTTTTTTTTGAAGTGGTTTCGGTCGTTTACTGATTTTAAAAATAATTAGGTTTTAGGGTTTCTATTTTTCCCTTTTCTTTTTTGGGGTGGTTAGAAAAAGCTGTAGTTTTTAATTATTAAAATGTTAACATTTATTACAAATAGTGACGGAATTTTCTTTTCGATGATAACCATTGATTTTTACAACAAAATTAAAACAACAAAGTGAATAATAAGTTTCCCTAAAGATTCATTGAACAATTATTTTTTTGTTGTCAGGAAAATTAAGTTTTTATTTAAAGTTATTTTCTTTTCAATAACAAAGTGGCTAAAAATATTCCTAAAGCATTTTTTTCATATATATTCCCAAATTTAATTGTTTATTTCACAAATTGTTAAAATTCCATAAAGAGGAATTAAATGCATTGTTTTGCTGTTCTTTTTTATTATTTTTGATTTACATAAAAGATTGAAAAACTTTGTTTTAATTGGAATTAATAAAAAATATATAACGTCTTCAGTATTTCTATGCCATTCTGTTTTCTTTTTGCAAATAAACGGTTTTATAACAAAATCGCAATAAAAATTTAGTTTATCGCAAGATTTACTGTAAATTAAATGTTTTGTTGTATATTAAATCACTTTCAGAACTGAAAAAATCATTGTTAAATTAATGAATTAATCATTTTACAAACAAACAAAGAAACTTAAAAAAAAAGAAAATTTCCTTCTAAAAAGAAAAATTCAAAATGCAAAAACTCCAAGCAAACAACAAAAACTAACTTACGCAAGAAGAAAAAAGGGACATCGGAATAGGTCCATAGATTGTGTATTGAATCTATGCATGTGTCAACAAAACCAACAATAAATTCGGACACATAAAAAAGGCTTGACCCTTTTGCGTGTGCGGTCGTTTATAACGTTCTTTGAAAAGACTTGCCAAATGATAAAAGGCACCCGTTCAGAATAGAAGAGACGCACCGATGAAGAAGCAAAAGCAGCAGCAGCCGAATCAGAAGAAGAAGAAGAAGAAGAATGAGTAAACTGTAAAGGGAAGAAGCACACCGGTAGCCACTCGATAATCACCGTTGAACGCATATTCAGCAAGCACAGGGAAAATGCATCATTCACTTGCAGAACTAAAATATATCCATCGGTTCCGTGTATATGAAAATGGTCATCCGTCGTTCTGAAACCGATCCTTTTTCCGTGATGTGCGTTAATGATGTTCGCATTCATGCACCAGACGTCCGAGATGTCGTTCTTCCAGAAGAGTTATTAATGATGCCCGAATGGCATCATTAAGTAAGTGTGTCATTCTGCACGCTTGTCCACTCTTAAATATCTCTTTACTTCTTACTTCTTTTTACTTCTTAGTCTCGTATAAGCGCTTATGTTGAGTATTACTAAATATGCCTAGGATAGTGTTCTACTAAACTTTTAAAGCTGTGGAACTAAGCGTAGAGCAAGCGGTGTTCGTTGCGTTGTTTTTCGGAAATGTTCGAAAGCGAAATTCCGAGTCCGTATGGTTTATATCAATCACCTAACATCTGCTACTTCCCTATATCTACCCCCGCATTAAAGCCACCCTCGGCTAGGCACGGCCAGATAACCCCTGAATTTTACTCTTATTTCCGAAATTGCGTTTCTTTATTCTACTAATTACTCCAAATCTAATCGTTTTCACGTGAAATTACAGCGTTTGCTTTGCCGTTAATGGCTTTGCTTGACAAATTAAACAGGTAAATCTTTAAGCATATGCTATTGAACAATGCTTTATTTTATTAATTAACGGATTTTTGTAATAACAATTTATTTAAAACTTTCATTAGTTCAATAAAACTGAAATTGAGTAATAAAATTATAATTCAAAAATTTTATATGCTTTTAAATCGTCATTTAATGAATTTACTAAATCAGACATACCGGGTGACAACGAAAAGTGGCGCAACCCTGTCATATTTTTATTTAAAAATTGAATTTTTGAGCACTTCAAAAATTAAAAGTTAACAAAAGGCATATTTTTGAACTCAGAATTGTCCCTAGAATCCAAAAAAGTGAAAAAAAGTGAGGGTTGCCATTTAAAAATCAACAGTTGGGGTCATTTCCGGTGAAACCGGAAGTGATGTAAAATTGAAATTTATACTAATAAATCGGAAATGTCATCTTATGTAAGTATACCAATTTT
>JASKGO010008094.1:0-12831 GCA_030556065.1 Holobus sp. GC000080 | reverse complement strand
TTACATAAAGCGCGGCAAAAATTTGAGTTTTTTCTCTATATTTGACAGTTAACAGTATTTTGCCCTGACCACGGATCTCTCTCTCATCATTGTGTCCATTCTTTATAGGTCTATGTTCGTAATCCTTTTCCATTATCCTTTGCAAATGACAATAAACGGTTAAGAATGGAATCTGTAACTGAAATGTTAGAAATTTCGAATGCAGATGTCAGTGCAATACCAGCATTGTCCTTTTTCATGGTCCTTTTTCCAGTTCACTATTTATTCTTTTATCCTTTGTATGTGGGTGGTTTGGGGTAGAGCAAGATGCAGTAAAAACAAAAAGTGATAAACCACAGAATGTACTCTGAATCAATAACTTGTGCGACAAACAAATAAATGTTTTTATTTCCGTATTACTTTTCCGGGACGCAATATATAATTTCCGCAGGATTAATAACAGGATTTATAATTAAATTACATTCAAAAGAAGCGTGGCAATAGGAAATCAATTGATATTTTTTTATCAGGTAAAAGCTGCTTTATTATTATTATTTTAAATAAATAACTAAAATCCTTAAAGGAATCGGTTAATGTCTATCAACTCGTATATTATTATAAAAGCGGCTGAAAGACCACTAGGGTCCATAGCCAATTGATTATTAATTGATTAATTTATTGTATATTATAAAAGCGACTTTTGGTAAATGGGCAAAACAAGCCGTTAGCAAACAATAATTATGTGAAACGTGTAATTTATGAAACGAACACGTCTCGCTTGGTCTAAAAGCTTATAAACTAAACTAAGTTTGTCTTGCATTTCTTTATGTGTAACTGGACGTTTTGCCACCATTAGTTATATCCGGTTGGGTTCACACACGTCGGAGATGGTTTAGCGCGGCGGGGGCGGCAATATCAGCCCAATATAATATCAACGAACTAATAGCGGTTGGCTCTCTACTCTACTCTTCTACACTATACTCTCTTGTACTATAAAACCACCACCTACCACTGCTCCCCATACATTATACACATATCTTATATGCAACCCCCTTAAAAGAAAACCCACACACCAACACACCCAGGGAGATTAATGAAAAATGTTCTACGCTTTGCCGAACAAACTATATATTTATTATTATATACACAGCACACAAAAATATTACATTTATAAGTCATATCAATATAAACGGATTGCCTCTGGCCTGTCTCTTTCTTAAAGGATATACGGTTAGACAGAAAATAGAAATAAATTCCTACTTTTCTTCATATAAAACTTATTTAATACTTTTTTGTTGTTCGCTTTTAAGTATTTGTTTTCTAGTGTTTTACAATGATTAAATTTCACATGTTTTCCGGAAGTATTATCTATGTATTTATTTCATGTAAATTTCTTTTATATTTTCTTTAAATATGCTGATTTTTTTCCTTTTTTCACGGAATATTTAAAGCCGATTTTTTTTATTGAAGCTTACTGTGTATCTCTTTTGCTTCTTGAGATATTGAAAATCTTAATAAATCTTAGTAAAACGTTAAATTTTTAGTTTTACTATGATTATTTTAAGAATTTTTGCTTTTCCCAACTTAAAATAACATAAAAGGGTTTTATTTTAATTAATTATTATAAGAAAAAACTCAAAATAAGATAATCTTACATATGATTAATATAGTGAATTAAATTTTCTTTGCAATGACATCAAATTGGTTGTAATATATTAATAAATTCAAAAGTTATTAAAGTTTTTAGTTTTGTTTTTGGGGTTCGTCGCTTTACCACCTAAATGATGGCTGATTTATAAAGTCTCCATTTGTTTTTAATGGAGAGGTCAGTTTCAAAATCTAATTTTATAAATTTTCTTATAAAATCTGAACTTAATATTCGATTTTAATAATTTTTACTTTAAATTACTCATAATTAAATTGTCTTTGAGTATTTTAATCAATATCTTCATTTACCCTTATTTCTTATCTAATTCCGGGAGTTTTAATTTTAAATTTTAATTATTTATTACAACGAAAAGTTAAAATAAAATTGTTTCCTATGATTTAAAAAGAAAATTAAGTTCTCTTTAAATTTGTGAAAATTTTTGTGAAATATCTGAATTAGTTAAAAAGTTATTAAAGTTTAATTACTGCATCAAGTATTTTAAAAGCAGAGCTCAGATTCAAAAACAATTTTTATGGATTTTCCTATAACAACTTAAATAATTGGCTGATTTTAATAATTCTTTCTTTAAATTACTTCAAAATAAATTGTCTTTGATTATATTAAACAATATTTTAATTAACTTTTATTTCTGATTTTATCCCAGGAGTTTTATTTTTAAATTTTAATTATTTATTACAGCAAAAAGTTAAAGTGAAATTATTTTACATTATTTTAAAAAGAGGATTAAGTTTACTTTAAATTAGTGCAATTTCTTTTGTAATATCTCAATTAGTTTAAAAGTTATTAAAGTTTAATTATTTTAAAGGGAACGCTTTGCGACCGAAATAAATTTTAATATCATCATACAAACTCAGAGTAATCTATCAATGTAAATATAATTTTCATTCACTTAATGCTAATTAAATTACCTTATAATTAAAGAATCACTATTTTATTTAACAAATTAAGATATCTCTTTAATTTTGTTGAAATTGTTTTCTTAAAAAAAAAAATTAATCAATTATTTCAATAAATTGAATTTTTTATAGCGTTTAAAAAGCTTTAGCAAGATAAAAATGGCAAATTTAGTAAAAAATAAAATCAGAAATTTCCTAAAACTTTTTCCAAG
This sequence comes from Holobus sp. GC000080, assembly GCA_030556065.1. Taxonomy (NCBI): domain Eukaryota; kingdom Metazoa; phylum Arthropoda; class Insecta; order Coleoptera; family Staphylinidae; genus Holobus; species Holobus sp. GC000080. The sequence goes on along the minus strand of JASKGO010008094.1, from coordinate 10,075 downwards.
TATTGCAGTCTACTTAATTAAAAATAAAAACCAAAAAAACCAATAAAATTAAACCAAATAGAGAGCAAATGAGTCGGAAAAGCAAAAGGATAAAAACAGGCATCGTCAGTAAAACGTAGGGAAAGCCCTTTGAGCGAAAATTCTAAACATAATTCTAATTCCTTTCGTCAAATATTCTTCAGTAAGTTAAGATTGGCCATAGAGAACAAGCAGCGAACAAACGGGGAAATTTCTCCACTTGCTTTTCGACTACTACACACTACTTCCTAGTATACTACTGCAGTTTAGCAAAGAAGAGAGAGACTGACAAGTGAATACTTATGTTGTATGTGTGTTCTACGTGATGGTGTTATACTATAAAGAGAGGAATAGGGCACAAGACTGTCGAGCAGATTGCAGAATGTGCATGTGCAATGTGCATTCGGGGCTACACATCCAAACTGTGCCCTCGTTTAAAGTGCACGGCATTAGATTTAATTAAACTTATTAGCGCTCTTCCAGTTAATAGTGTTAATGTCCTTATGGCGTCTCAAATTTATTACAACAATTAAAATGGGCATTTAGTAGTGCGCCGGGCGCTCACTGACGAAGTAAATTTCCGAAGAACTTACAACTGCGCCAGCGAAATTTATTTTATAAACTTATTAAATGTAGTCGCGAAAGTCGCAACTTGCAATCAACACCAGGTGTACTGCATGTACACCAAGCCAAACTTTTAATTGTTGCTAAATTACTATTATTATTCAGGTTTCTTATACTCAGAGTTCAAAGCGATTTAGTTTTAATTTTGTTGTTGTTATTGATGCGCATAAAGTTCTCTAATTTTTATTAGATTGCATTAAAAAGTTCCATTAAAAAGTTTCTGTTTTGGTTTTATTAAATTTATAAATTAATTAAATTTACTAATTTTTGGTTTGTTTTGTTTCAGGTAAGATGCAGTAGATACTTAGATACTTCGTAATGTAAGTTTTTATTTTGATTTTACTTTAGTTTTTTCATTAACAAGTTTTACTGGAGTTTATTCAGTTTTGATATATTAAAAAAAAATGCAATCAATGCATTTCAATTGGTTTTTACTTTTAATAAAACGTGCAAAAAATGTTTAATTAAAGTTGTTTAATTATAAAGAGTAAAATCAATGATTTTTTTTCAATGTAAAGTGGGATGAAAAGTGTAAAAGTGAAGTACCCACTGGGAAATCCAATATGTTCAAAACTACAGAGCTATAGCATAAAAAAGTGGCTGAGAACATTCCATTAAATATTTTGAAGTTCTAAACAAATTAAAAATATAAAATTTTAAATAAGTTGTTTTATCTTTTTATGTATATAATGTGGATAAATTTTAATTATTTTCAAGACTGAAGGATTTCTGCTAATGTGGAAATCTTTTCCAACTTTATTACTGTAAATTTTATATTTTTTAATTTGTTTATAAATAATGCTTTAAGTAATTATAAAACATCATTCGGATTTTTATATTTTGCAAATTTAATAATCAATTAAGCAATGAAGTTTTTAATTTTATTTCCTTCCTCTTAAGCTGAAATTGCATAGTCCAAATGACAAAAACATATTTAAAAACTTTTTAATGATTTTATTATTTTTTTTATGTAAATTTTTATGCCGAAACTGAATCAGACTTCTTAATTTCCTTAAATAGAGTTTTCTTATATTTACAAGACATGTTAAATTTTTGTTTATAAAGTTCTGTCTTTTAATTGTTTAACAAAAAATGTTTTACTTAAATTTATGTTTATAAAAGTTTCGAATTTTAATGATTTAAACTGAAAATCCTTGGTATTACTATTGTTTAAATTCAAATAAAATTTTCTCTTAATTTTCACGAAGAAAAATAATGATTTATACATTTTAAAAAGATATATTTAACTTAAAAGCTCCGCAGACCAATAAAAAATAAATAAAATTCAGGTAGAACAAAAAAGAACTAAAAATTAAGCAGAATACCAACATTTGCAATGTTTTCTACGCCCTTAAAAAAAGAAAAAAAAAGCAATAAATACACAAAAACAGCACTTGTAACTTCGCAACCGACAATTAACAAGTAAAATTTCAACAAGCACTAATTTGAAAGCAGTAAACAGTTATGGCGAGCTTTAAAAATAAAAAATAAAAATAACTTCGGTAATGGCTCTTTAATTAAATGCATATTTCGGAAAATATACGAGCGCCAATTACACAACCACCATCCACCTTCCACCTTCCACCATCACTTGCTGCTGATTTTTCACGTGAACTCCAAGAGAAGTCGATGGTATGTAATTAAAGAATTCGCCGACGACTCGTTTCATAAATACCACAAGAGAGTCAGTCTAGCTAGGGCATTCATTTTTTTCTTCTGTTTGTTTAATCTAATCCACGTCGCTTGTTATAATAAAGCTCGTCGACAATATGAACCGAAGCAGACTCTCCTTGGAGCGCGGCAAATAAAAATAAAGGAAAGCACGAAGAGAGAAATTAGAGAAACAAGACAAATAAGAAAATGAAGAGGAGAAAATGTAAGGGAGAAAGATGAAATAAAAATGAAGGAGATGTTTGAGAAATATGCGTATTAAAGACGGCCGAGAGAGTACTCGGGGCTAAATGGATTAATCGTTTCTTGTCTTGTCTTGTCTCTCCTCTTTCGAAACGACATTCATTGCGTTCATTTTTTTCCACGCATAAATGAATATCAATCGGACGTCAGCGCCATACACTGGATTTTTATTCAGACGCAGAGCGGATAATTAATTCTCGTAATTATTTTATTTGTCCGATCTGTTGTGCAATCGTTTCCACTATTGTGTAGCATGATTAGCATCTGAAGAAATTGTTATAAGTGTTGCGCATCATTAGGTTTTTTCCGAGAAATAACTATCTGAAACCGCATTTAATAATTCATATAATTTAAATAGAATATTTTTTGCTTAAAAATAATTAAAAAAAAATAAATAAATAAACTGCAGGCAAGCAAAAAAAGTTTTTGATTTATTATACAAGGGGCTCGTTATTTGCGCATCCTATCTCATCAATTGTTAGTCGGCGATCTCTTAATTAACCCGTGTAGAAATTTATTATCAAGTGTAACAGAACCGCTACAGCTTCTTCTGCATATTATATTTATTATACTATATCTACTCGTATACTATATGGTAATAATAATAATAACCGAGAAAGGCAAATAATAAACTGAAAAAATGCCTTCAGGAGATTCGTTTCATTACAACTTTGCCGTCTTGGCATTATGTTTTTTACTGTTTATTACTGTACCAGTATAAAAAATTGATTAATTTTTTACTTGTAACGAGTAATTAGTTTTTGTTAGAGAAAAATAAAATTAATTAAATTGTTAATGAAATTGCTGCGTATTTATAGAAGAAAATATTACTTATTTTTTTGTTTTTTAAGTAAACGATTTAATTTTATTGAAAGTTATTAAAAGTTTCAACAATTTCAAATTTTGCTTCTTAATTTTTAATTTTTCATTAGAAATGGTTTGCATTTTCTGTTTTAAATGACAATTAAGTAAATTGATATTGTTAACATTAAAAATTATAGGGGGAAATGTGAAAATTGTTAAAATTTAATTTTTAAAGGTTTGCTGATGAAAATTTCTAAGAAATTGCAAAAAAATTTTGAGTATTAACCAAAATCATTTTCAAAAAGTTGTTTAATTTTTTTTAACTTTAAAAAATAATTTAAAATTAATTTAATTTGTTATAATTAGTTGAATTTATTCGAGTAACTGAAATTAGTTTTAATTTTTGTCTTAGTCTGGTTAAATTCTAACTTTTCTTGTAGTTTTCCATAAACCAAATTCCGAAAAGAAAAAACTGTAGATTCCATTGGAAAAAGAAAAAAATCAGTTATTCAAACGATAACTTATTTTTTCTGAAATAAAATATAAAAATTTTTTTAATTTTTTTTTCATTGAGAACATCCTGTGGCATAAGTATTGTAATAATTATTGAAAATATTGGACTCATAATACAAGTAAGTTAACAAAAATAAAAATCAATTATCAAATTATCAATAAAAGTGAGTAAAATTTAAAATTTTCCTGATACATCGATTTAGATGAAAAAAGTTAAGTAATTATTTATCTAACAAGTATCAAAATAAGAAATCAAAATAAGAATTATTCATTTAATAATAAAAAAACTAGTCGAAATTGATACAGCAGTAAATTAAAATAATAATTAATAAGGTATCAGAGATTTTTAGAGTTGTTAAATTTAAATATTAATTTTTTTTCACCAAACTTTTAATAGTTAAAATAGTTAAAAGTTCGAACACCCAGAATATTAAAATACATATAAACTTTTTTCAACATTTATTATAAATAAATAAACTTCTAAACCCCAATTTTTTCATAACCATTTAAAAAACGAACAACTCACAACATAAATCCCAATTTATTTTATCCGAAAAACTAGCTATTATTAATGTAGAAAAAACAAAAGCCGCAAAAAACATTTCTACTAGAAAGAAAAACAATAGTATAATCAAGTCCCTAAATATTTATACGGGAATCATCTCATAGCATTCCCAAACCGATTCGTTCTCTTCTCCGCGGTCCGTATAGAATTATTAGGACCCAGAATATTGATGACATGGAAAAACTAAAAGGCACTTTGTTAGCCCGCGCACCGAATTATATTATTTATAGAAGATATAGAACATTTATGCCTCGTGATGATGATGATGATGATAATAAGTGGGGGGCTGGGATGTGGTCGGAGAAGAGATGAGTCGGCGGTTTCTTCCTAGTTTGACTTGCGTCGGTGTGCATTAACACCCTCGTTAATTAATGACCGTGTCCGAAATCCATCTCTTTCTCTTTCACTCCATGTGGCTCTTTAATGTATCCCCGATACTGTTCGTATAGCATACACTTTAAGATGTACCATGTATCTATCTATCTATCCTTGCTGTGGCTGTGCTCTCTAAAAGAGCGGATACATTTACAAATATCATGCAGCGTCTATAAATATAGAGAGCGCCGTTTGAACCTCGAGGGGGTTGATTTACTATACGAACATTGCCCGGATCAAGCAAGTACTGTAGAAGAACACAATCCTATTGATAAATGTCTATATTCTACGTTCGTTTAATTGGAACGAATAATGCTTTATGGTAACGAAGTTTTTCTTAACAATGCTTTTTCTGCTGTTATTATTTATGTGGCTGCCAGGTTTGTGGTTTCTATTAAATTTTCAACCTTTAAATTGCTGCTTTCGAATTATTTTATATTTATTGTTGCGCTTCGTTAAGGCTTAACATTTATGTTTTAATTTATAAATATTGGTTTCTGCTATGAAAATATTGCATAAATTATTAAATATTTTACATTTAGAAAAAACAAATGAAAATAAAAAGTAAATAAAAGATTAGAATAGAAAAATTAGTGCAAAAAGAAAAAAAGATTGGCATCGACAAAGAACAACAAACAAAATCAAATAAACAGAGTGCGATAACAAGGAAACGTAGAATTCGATGCAGCATTTAACAATCGAAAGTGCGTTTCCGTTAATGGACGAAGCGAAAACACTAATTAACTTAACAGTTTCGATACTAAACAACATTCACTCACACATACAAAAACACATAGAAACAGTCGCTATTTTGCCCCCGAATCTCAACAAAAGTTTCGCCTTCGTGCACTTATTGCCGCCCCTTCAAGCACAGACAGACTATACACACTGATAGAAGATAGATGCAGTGTGTTAGCGGCGAGAAAAAAATCCGGGAAAATGTTTAAGAGATAAACTACAGAGCGTTCTAGCGTTCTAGTTTGATGATAGCTTGTTAGGAAGAATAGGTAACGAAGAACGCAAGGGAAGGGTAAAAAGCTGTACTGTTTTTTCCCCTTTCTTTCTCAGCTCTTAGAGTTGGCGAACTTAGGTTAAATAAGGTTATATAGTTAACAAGCGACATTGCACTTTGCCGAGATTGTTCTTTTAATAATAAATCGTGCGCCCACTGAATTTTAAAGCGGAAAACTTGCCATACATACTACCGCTCTCCCAGTCGCGGAAATCTATATGCAACGAAACTCTCGTTCTTACACTGTGCAGCAGACTGCATATTGCACTTCTATTTGCATGCGATTCGTTTTCAACGGTCTTGTTGCGAATTGCTGATTTCATCTTTTAATATACACGTGTGATTGATGGCTGCATTATTGCCTTTTCTGTGTTGCAAATATTTTTGCGGTTTGTATTTTGCTATTTGAAATGGAGTGGCTTGTAAATTCTTTCTCGAAATTTGTTTCTTAGCTTTTGTGGCTTTTTTACAAAGGAAATTTCATTATTTCTTTAATGTTCTTTATTTTCTTTAATGTAATGTGATTTTTTATTGGGTAATCTTTTACAAAATGTATATTTTTTATTTTATTTGGAAACCGTTCTTTGATCTAATGAGGATTTCGGAAATTATTGTCGCACAGGCTGAAAAAAATTAAAGGGTTGGTTGCTTTCAGTTGTCACTTTGTGAATTTTAACGCTTTGATTGCCCCGGAAGCTTTTAAAAAAGGAATTTTAATTATTTTTAAATGTATAGTTTATTTTGTTTCCAAGCTATTTTTTATATAATGTGTTTTTGGACTAATTCATCTTTTATAAAATATTATGTCTCTTAAGTTTTCTAATTTTTTGTTGCATTTATGAACTTTTGATTTACCAAATACGAAAATCAAAACTATTGTCGCCCAGGGTTAAAAATAAAATAAAAGAGAGTTGTTTTTTAATTTTACCCGGTTACTTTGAACCCTAATTTACTGAAATTATCTTGAATTATGTGTAACAAATAATAAAGTACTCGTTGAAGAAAGTTTTTATTAATTATGAAAAGAATATTCTTGCTTCTAGTGTTTTTTCTCATTCAAAATTAACATATGTTTTATAAAAGACAAAAAAAAGCGCATTTTTTATATTTAATTTAAAATTAATTAGACATTTTAATAAGTTTGTAATTTAAATTACAAAAAAAAAATCATTTTGAGAAAAAATTAAAAATAAAATCTAATTGTAGTGAGTTTAATTTATGTTCTTGAAAGCCAATTTAAATAACTTTGTGAAACTTTGAAAATTCGTTAAAGCTAATCATTATTACATTACATCCTAACAAATTATAACTTTTGAAATTATAAGTTGTAAAGCATTAAATGAAAATCAAAAAACTTTATACTATAAAATCTATCTAAAATACTAAAAATTAACTTTTCAAATTAAAAACTTTCAATTTTTTTTTTATTTTAAACATAAAAAAACTTTTTAAACAGCTTAAAAATGACACAGAGAGGGAAAAAGCTAAGAGAAAAGTAGAAATTACCTATATTGCAAACAAATATGCAAGTGAAAGAGTTAATTATAACGGAATAAAGTGAGGGTTGCGTTGCGCGCGGAATTAGCGAATGGACATAATTAGAAAATGTGTTTGGAAAATTCCGTTCCGCAGGAATAAACTTTTAGGGGTGGAAAATGGCAAATTGGAAAATCCACGTGTGCATAATGTAACACACATAAGCAGCGCGCGGCGCAGTATGTGCGAAACAATTTTTCCGCTTCAATTGTAGCGTAACGAGCGAAGAGTCGCTATCAAAAATTACTCTTCCAAACTTATAGCCATGAATATATATTTATCGGTTGTGCGTGTACTAGAACGAAAAGGTTCGCGATATTAAACTCCACCAACGAACGCTATACATTTACATGCACACACATACATTGCACTCACTATTCGCACATTTTGCAGAAATACCGGATCATTCAACAGGACTCTTTGAAATTTCACTAACTGTAAAATATTTTCTGTTTTTCAATTATTCAATGAATAAAATCACTGTTTTTTGTCTTTTTAAAGTTTCAATTGTTTCCAATTTGTTTTTTGTTTTGTTTTTATATACTATAATTTAAAGTAAAAAACTAATTTGTGTTTTTTTAATTGCAAACATAAAAATATTAAATGTTTAATATGAAATGATTAAATTTATTGATTAAAAATAATCGTCTAATAAAATTGATTTGGTATCGAGTGGAAAACTCTGTAGATAAACGTTCAGCAACATCAACGACAACTAACTGCCACCGAAACTGGAGGCATAAAAATTTAATTACTTTTTTAACACCCCATCGGACAGGACAGCTACCACTATAAACCTCAAACCACTACTGCCGATGGGATATACGCATAATAATAATGATAAATAAAAATTAATTGTTCCATTATAGAGATGAAACGCAAAAATGCGTTTTTTATGTAGACCCTTCGCCGCTATACTCTAAATTACTTTTTAATACTATACAGGGATGTCTGATAACTCATCACAGGTATTCTTTCAGTTATTATTTCTATGAAGAAATAATAAAGAATTGTTTGAATTTAGAAGGTACTTTATTTTTATAACTAAAGATTCTAATTTTAAACTTAAATCAAAACTATTTTGCATAAAAATAATTAATAATTGATTTTGTTTTCAATTGTTTCGATTGAAATTTCAAAAGATGAAGAAATTTAATATCATCTAAAAAAAAACATCCTGTATAGAGCTTGAGGTGTTTCGATCCACAACCAATTTTTTCGATCGCCGTTATAACGATCGGTACTGTTATTAGCAGGGGTTGTTTTCTCAAGAAGAATGTCGGAAAGGTGATAATTATAGTGGCGTGCATCTCAATATTATTATTATGATTACACCCGAGTTTCCTACTTACATATTATCCACTTCGTGAGCCACGCGGCTCGACTTAAGCCCAATAAGAGCAAAAAAGGCTTAACAAGAGAGCTGACGAGACGTGCAGTTGTTAGTTTACAAAAAAAAAAAAAAAAAAAAAGAGGCTGAAGTCTCGTGATTTCTAAGCGCGGAGATGCGGTTTTCGCATCTTTTTCAAAAGATGCACATTAAAGCTGACTAAATGACGTATCCTGAAACACCAACCGGTTCAGCCAAACGATCCGTGTCGACCTTCTCTTCTGTTACAGCTTCCCACATTTTCTAGATTAAAGTATCTCGCATCTCTTTCTTATATTAACTTCAATCGATATGCATCGTTTTAATTACTCTAACGATTTTAATTTACAGATAGCAGCGATGGATTTATTCGTAACGGGTATAACTTTTAAGATCTAATTAAGTTTTACTTGCCTTTGTTATTGTTTTTTGTTAAATTGTCCTTCAAATAAGGCTAAAATTCATGCTTTATGTTAATTTGTTCATAGAAATTTAATTACTTTCCCATTGTTTAATATTTGATAATTATAGCAATAAAAAGGTCTCTTTGTAATTAGTTAATAGTTAGTAATACATTTAAACTTAAGGTTTATTTTTAATAAACTGTTCTGTTGCTTTAATTTTTAAATAATTTAAGTTTTTGTTATTAAAAAGATTTATTTTCGTAATGGTTTTTGTAAATTTATTGTATAATTTTCATTTTAAGTGAACTTTAGCAAGTTTTAGCTGCTGCTTTTGGTTTTCTTTATTAAATTGTCTTTTAGTAACGCTGAAATTGTTTTTCTATGTTAATTAGATCCATAGTAAGTAATTATTTTATCTTAGCTTATTATTAGACGATTTTAGCAATAAATAACCTCTTAGTAATTAGCTTAATTTAATTAATTTAAATTAAGGGTTATTGCCATTTTCACTGAACTGTTACCTTAATTTATATATAATTTAAGTTTTTATCATTATAATGATTAATTTTAGCAATATTTTTTGTTAATTTGCTGTATAATTCTATTTTAAATAAAAATAAACATTATAAATTTATTTTCTTTCTTATTTTATTAAATATTTCTTAAATTTTACAGATATTGTCATCGAAATCCACCAATCAGCTCTTTTCAGAGCTAACAAATGATATAAACAATATTAATAACAAAACACTTTTACAAACGGAAAAACAATTAAAGTTTTTTTTTTTTTCGCCCACTCCGATTAAGAATTCAATTTTTCGAATTCTTAGAAAATCGGGGATTTGTATCAGGAGTAAATAAGTTCGAGGAGATAAATTGAAATTTTTTTTCGCGCGCTCCGATTTAAAATTCAATTTTTCGAATCCTTAGAAAATCGGGGA
>JASKGO010008089.1:0-101402 GCA_030556065.1 Holobus sp. GC000080 | reverse complement strand
ATTTACTCCTGATACAAATCCCCGATTTTCTAAGGATTCGAAAAATTGAATTTTAATTGGGAGCGCGCGAAAAAAAAAATTCAATTTACCTCCTCGAACTTATTTACTCCTGATTTTTCTTTCCGTAGAAGTAGTTCGAAAAATTCGGACTGGAATACGAAGAATTCGAGAAATTCGGACTGGAATGCGATGAATTCGAAAAATTCGGACTGGAATGCGAAGAATTTGATAAATTCGGTCTGGAATGCGAACTATATTAGCTCTGAAAAGAGCTGTTGTCGTTCGATAAAAAGTGTTTGTTTTATTATTAATATTGTTTATTTCAATTGTTAGCTCTGAAAAGAGCTGATTTATTATGAATATCGCTGAAAATGACAAAAATAAGAAACAAATTATTAAAAAGCAATGCAAATTTATTAAATTTCACTTAAGACAGAGAATTTACATAGAATTAAATTAAAATATGGTAAAAACTAATAATTTAAATAAATAAACCTGAAATATTCAAAAAACTAATAAGTTAATTACAAAAACTCATTGAAACATATAAAAAATAATTCAAATTAGTTAAAAGAAATAAAAAACAACTCTAACTACTAAATTAATTGGAAACTTAATGAAAACTATAAAATACAACTCAAAACTTATTAAAACTCATAAAAATCAACCTTAACAGTTAAAAGAACTACTGAATTGCAATGAAAACTTTAAAAAACAATTCAAAAAGTTCATCAAAATAATAAAAATGAACCCCAACTATTAAAATAATTACGGAAATGTAATTAATTACAAAATTGAACAACATTAAAAGCAACCTTGACTAATAAATTAATTACTAAAACTCATTGGAACTTATAAAAAATAATAAGTCTCGAAAGAAAAAATAAATATTAAATTTGTATGTAAAGACGCTTACGGTAAGTACAAGTATAACTGTACAAAAATTAATATAAGATTTGATGCAAGAAACTTCAATTGCAATTAGTTTGAAATCTACATCTCTTACCGTTAGTTTTAGGCCTTTAAAACTTATGGAAAATAATTTAAAAAAACAACCCTAACTAATAAATTAATTACTTAAACTCATTGAAACATACAAAAAACAATTCAAAACTAAGTAGAAGTAATAAAAAACAATTCAAAACTTAGTAAAAGTAATAAAAAACAACCCTAACTAATAAATTAATTACTAACACACCTAAAACAACATTAAAAACAACCCTAACTAATAAATTAATTATTAAAACTCATTGAACAACATTAAAAACAACCTAACTAAAAAATTAATTACTAAAACTCGATGAACAACACTATAAACAACCATAACTGATAAATTATTTATTAAAACTCATCGAAGGACATTAAAAATAGCCCTAACTAATTAATTCAAGAAAAATAATAATAAAAAAAATAGTTTTCAAACAAGCAGCGACACCATGTGTCAAATAGCAAAAGAAGGATTATAATTGATTATCGACAATTAAGTTTTCTGTATACTTTTTTAAACAGGGCGCTGAAGAACTCAGTTAAACTGGCCAAAAATGAGTAACTTTTGAAAAAAGCTTCAAAAACTCCTTAATAGGGTCAAACATATTAAAAAAGACCCTTAACGTGTTCACAACACAACAAAATAGCATATAGAAAATTTTCAACCAATCTTACGTGAACTTACCTAAAACGCAATCCATCAGTCGCAGAAGATGAAGATGATAAAGTACAATAAACATCAGTCACCTCTGGAAAAAGCAACTTTAGGGTCATCACGTTGTATGAGCAATAAAAGCAATTAATAGTAATTTTGTTGATAAAAAGAATTTTAAGAATCAAGTAATCAATAAAAATATCTACAATATTCGCATAGTCATGACTGTAAATTGAGTATTGTAAAGAGACGCTTACGGAGAGTATCGATTGATTGATGAATGTCCAAAGATATAACTCAAATATTTCGCAAGAGATACTTATTAAAAATTAATATTATAATAGATGCTTAATTAACTACGGCATATTTACAATAATTATGTTTCTTTCTGAATATCTCAAAAATATACATATTTTACAAAAGTCACGCTGAGGTAACTCTGCATGCACACCCTCCTCAACACCTACACTCTTGCCAAAACGCACAATTCTTTAAAAACTTTCATTTTGATTTTCGACCATATGAACAACAATCGCAACAGAAACAATGATTCGTCTAGTAAGTAGAAGTAATAGTAGTTTTTTACACGTCGATCATTTTTACAGTTTAAATAAATGCCGAGGCAAATAAATAAATGCACGCCAATTCACACACCGTTTCCAGCGCATTTACACAAAAAATAAAAACAAAAACAGCAAAACATATCGATCAACATTCGTCTTTCAATTTATAAAATAGATAAGTTGTAGAATAGCAATTAGGAGGCGGGCGCGCGAAATAAATTAATGTGAAAAACGCGTTACAATTTACAATATACCGTTGGTGAAGTACTGATAGCCGTCGTACAATTTCGTCGATATCGAATTAAGACTGTCCTCGACCATCCGCTCGACCTCCTGCTGCATCTGCTCTTCCGTTAGGTGCGTCAAAAAGCGCTTCTTCAGCTTCTGGACGGTTGCCGCGCCCAATTTGAAGCAAGGCAATTGCGAGCCGGACCGCATTATCTCAATGATGGGAATGATCTTGTCCTGATGCTTCTTCACGGCTATCAGTCCCTGCAGCATGAGGATCTTGAAGTAGGCGAACATATCCGATTCGTCGCCGCCCATTACTTCAACGAATTCCGGTGTCAGCTTGAACGGCGACTTCTCGAAGCCCAAATTCTTCGGCGACGTCGATAAAATGAAGCCGTAATCGATGTGGATCAGGTGGCCGGTACTGCTTAACAAAATGTTCCCATTATGCCTGAAAAAAAGAAATAAATAAATAGTAAATAAAAATTAGAAAATGCTGTATAAATTAATAATTGTATTGCACTTACCGATCTTTGACTTGCATCAAGTAGGAAATGAGACAGTAGGCAGCGCAACTGTGAACAAAATTCCGTTGGGCACTTAGAAACGCTTCACTGGTCGACTGTCCGTATTCCCTGGTGAAGTATTCAAACAGCGTGAGCTGCGAATTCTTCTTGATTTGATGCAGCGATACCGTGTTTAAAATCGGCTCTATTAGACCGCTATCACTGGACAGACACAAAATCCTAAAAACAAAATCAAACATTAAAATAATATTATTAAAAAACCAAAAGCAACAATAAAAAAGACTTACTTGTAAGGGTGCACCCACAAATTAACGCATTCCATTTCCCAAATCTTCTGGAACATTTGCAGAAGTTGCGAAGCCATCAGCTCCTGGCGCAAATCATCTCCGCATTTCACAATCACGGACAACAGCTTCCAGTTGGAGAGATGTCCGTACGGCGACAGCTCCCTTACGCGTTTTTCCTTATCCTTCCACAGCTCTTTCAGAGCCGCAGCACTTGGGTCCTTGGGATCGTGCGTGAAACTCTTCGCCTTGTCCTGATGGATCCAGTCGGAGAGTCTTCGACGGATATCGCCAGCCTCGACGAAATGCGGATGCTCGCGCGAATCACTCGACTCCTGACTCAGTTGCGATATCGTGTCGCGGTCTATGGGTTTCGTGGTCTGATTGCAGTAGTACTGGCGCGAGATCTCGTCATCTTCCTGGCTCCAATCGGGATCGTCGTCGCACACGATGCCGCACAAACTGAACGCAGAGAGGGACGAAGTCTCCGCGCCCAGATTCTCCTCGGACTTTGTGTGTCGCAACGACGAAGTCATCGCTTTCATTGCCAACGGGCTCGAGTACATGTCCTCCACCTCGAGAACCTCCACGTAGATTATGTAAGGAGCCTGAAATTTCATTTGTAAATTTATTATTAATACTTAATTACTTGTAATTATTGTTTGCTATTTTTTTGGATGTTTTCGAAGTGAATAAAATCATTTTTTTAACAGCGGAATTAATAGTGGAACGCACCTTATCCTTGGAATTCAGTACGGCAGATACTTGAGGCGGAATCCTAACTACATGATGCGGCGTATCGCTGTGTAAAGGCAGCCACACGCGGGCTGGTAGATTCAAATTAAGCATAGTCAGTTCAGCTCTCAGTCTTGTCGTTTTCGCCTCCTTCGTTGGTATGGAACTTAGTAATTTGCCTATCGTAATCAGTGCCTGCATGAACGCCTGTTCCGGGCCAACCTTTGGTGCCTACAATTTCAAAACATAACAAAATAAATAAATCTATAAAAAATAAATAATTAAAAAAAAAAAAATCAGAAGAAAATTAAAAATTCAAATTTCGCGCTAACTTTCAAAACTTTTCAATTTCAAAACACGACGTGAATTTTTGAAATCAAATAACAAATAATAAATTATAAGCAGAAAAAAAAGCAAAAATAAAAAGAAAATGCTACTTACATTGCAAGTGCATTCAGTCCTTTCTCCCCTGAGATCGTTCACCACTCCCTGACAGCTTTCGAAGCAGAGGCACCCGTTGTCGAAGGCCCGGCCGGAGCTCAGGTCGCCGAAGCAGAGTTTATTTGAACTGGGAATCCGCTTCATGGCATTCGCGGTGCCCGCACTGGCCGCCGTATTACTGCTGGACAAAGCGGAAGCATCGCTCTGGGACCGCTGATGAGTCTTTTTAATTGCAGCAATCGCCGGAATGGTCAACTTGGTCCCGACACCGCAACTATTCGCCTGCTGCGGCACCGTCTTATTCGCACCAATGCCCGCACCAGTGCCGCTACCGATCAGATCTTCACTGAGGATCTTGTCGCGCAACTTGATGGCCAGCGGTTTCTTCTTGCCGGTCGTGGTGGACAGGTCGGCGCAATAGGCGTCCAGCAGCCAGGCGCACTTTAGGGAAAAGTCGACAGATTTACGACACCTGAGGAAATTTAATTTATGACTTAGAATTTCAACTTATAAAGGATAAAAAATGTACATTTTCTAACTTATGAAAGATTAAAAAAAAAAAGGTAAATACAGTATTTTTTGCTTTTGGGGAAAATTCTTACCGATGGACTAGATACGGATGGATGACTTCAGCGACGTCGTGCATCTGGATGTACATGCAGACCATCTGGGGCAGGTAAAAGTCCAGGTCCGCATCGGCAAAACTGAACATCTTGTTCGCAATGTAGCTCTGCACGCCCGGTTCTTTGCTGTTGAACAGATAGTGCATGGCCATGTGCACGTTGAAGACCTCGCATTCGAACATACGCAGCAAACCGCTCTGCTTCGGGTAGATGGGCACGGCGGGCTCTGTTTTTGCCCGGTCGCCCCTACCGTCATCATGGCCATCATTCAGCTGCTGCTGCAGTTGTTGTTGCTGTAGCTGCTGGTGTTGGTTTTCAACTGCCACAGCCGTGCGATGCAATACCACCATATTGCCGCCACACTCCACCGACTCCTTGTCGAGACTCTCCTGACTCTGATTATTCGACAGAAACTCGACACTGGACTCGCGAGTGCCATTGCCATCGCTAGTCGATCCGGAATCGGATCCGCACAGGATACCCGAGTCGTCCGACCCCAGACTGGCCAATTCGTCGCGATGCGTCTTGGCCGCCTTCACCTTGTCCACGGTAATGGGCTCGGAAGCGGCTGCCGCGGCGGCCGAAACCACTGCCTCGCTGCCGTCCGGACTGGGCGTCACGTCCACCTCGGGGATTCGTTGGAGGGCCGAGTCCAGGCTGCGGTTTCTGTGATGTAACGTACTAGTGGAGACGGCAACCTGAGCCACTGGCGGTAAAGTTATACCCATCGATCTGCGTTATTAATTGAAAAAAATAAAATAATAATAATCATTACGGAGTGATATCAGATTGCATTTGCAAACTGGTTTATTGATTTCGAGCGCGCAATTCTATTTTAATTGAGTTGGCAGAGCTATGGTTAAATTCTAAGTAGGTGTGAGTAATTATTATTTAAACCGAAAGTTTCGCAGAGTATGGTGCGCTCGTTTATTCATTATAAATTGTTGTGTTGAAAGTGTTTGCAGCAAATATAAAAAAATATAGTATAAATAAAAGAGAAAAAAAAAACAATGGAAACTGGGTAACCTTATACAATACTCGTAATTAGTGGATAATGACTAATGAGTTCTAATTATAAACAATTACCAAAAATATCTTTGCAACGATTGTGTTGTTGCGGTGATTTAAAATTAGAACAAACTACGTTTAAAATTTATAGTCTTTTGTAATGCCAGGTTTCAGCTTTAATGAAAAAAAAAATACATAAAAAAAAGTAATGAAAATTTAAAAATTGCAAAATAAATTTAAAAATTTGCTTAATTGTTTTTTTGAGAATTATTATTTATTCATTATAATTATTAACATAACTTTTGCACAACATTTACAAAAAACTCATTTTGCTAAAGAAAAAAGTTGGTTTTAATAACCCAAAACGGCCAATACTTTAAAAAATAAACATAAATTAAAGAAAAATTCTAAGTAATGATTTTTTTAAATTCCAAAATACTAGAAGAATAATATTTTTAAAGCGCCACTTTAGTGAAAATTAATTTAAATGTCAAAAAATATATTAAATAAAGTTTAGCGCAATTCGGGATTTTAAAAAATGGAATTCAAATTAAATACAGTCTAAATTTATTTAATTTTTTTTTAAATAAACATTTCTTAATTAGAAAAATTAAAAGTTAAATGTTTTTAGAGTGCCAAATTTATAAATCAATTTAAAATTTAATTTAGAAACACTAATAAAAACTTTTTCTGCATTTTTAGAATATCTAAGTTAAAAAAAAACAATTAAAAATAAAACAAATCAAACCTAATATGTAAATCCATCAGAAAACAAGTTCTTCGAATAAACATTAAACTCATAAGCCAAGCCAATCGTAATGAATTCTTAGACTTGACCGGAAAATAATAATTAGAATAAAGCGAATAGCACGATGATGAGTTAGAGCAGTGAGAAATAAACAAAATGGCATTTCCAAGAACAAACATAAAAGCCGCTTTTAAATATAGAAACGCGTTAACGCGAAATGTTTATAGATCATACTTATATTTAAAACGCATACAAAGATCTGACGTATAAGCGTGTGAAAAACAATACAACTTTCTACATCTTCTTCACTTCGGTACTTATACAACAGCAAAAAAAAAAACAGTAAAGAAATGCCGAAAATAACATAAAACAGCAACAATTCCATTTTAAACATTCAAACGTTTTTCAAACAAAACAAAACGAAAAAATCAGTGAACGCGCCAGTTTGCATTGCACAGATTGCCCGTGTTGTTAATTTTAAAACAAGCACGCAAACCGTTCTATGCTGTAACAATTCCCAAAACAACGGCTAAATTAACACTAAATAATTACTCGCATTATTATTGCACTGTGCATACAGTTAGCGCGCGCTACTAAACCAAAAAGAAGAAAGACACACCGAGCGCAGAGTGAAAAAGTGAAATCGCCGCCGCGGCGGTTTCTCTTTTTGCTCAATTCATATACAACTTTTATTATTTATTAGCATTGTTCGGTTTTTTTTTTATAATTATGAAAATTATATTACAGCTATTATAACTTTAAAAAGAAGCACTAAAACAAAACTATAATTTTCCACTGATCATAAATTAATTCTATGGGAAAATTAATTAGCAATTTACTTTCTGAATAAAACAGTCCATACAAACGTAGAAGAGAACATAAAACTATTTATAAAAAATTAATTATATAAAATTAAATAAATAAAATTTATTCTGCAGGTAAATTGTAGTCGAAAAATTAAAAATAAAATTTAAATTTTGCGCTGAACTTTCAAAACTTTTAATTGTTTAAACAAGGTGGGAAACTTAAAAAACCAACAACACACAAAAAAATATTTAAAAAATGCAAAAATCTAATATAACTTCTAAATTTTTATAATTTTATAGATAATTAAGAAATACATTAGATTAAAATACAGATGTAAAAAGTGAACAGTGAATAGAAAACGAATAAGAAAGGAAATTAAGCAAACAAACACAGAAATAATAATAAAAATCCTTCAAAAGTTATAAATACATATAAAATCCAATTAAAAATTTTATGTTAAATCAATTGGAGGACAAAAACTAGCAGCGATGGCGTCATTTTTATATACTGCTGCATTTTATACAGGGCATACCTTTTAAAAATTTCAATTGCTTCAATTAATCAATTAACTGTACTGAGGCATTGTGAAACTAAATAGAAAAGCTAATAAAACATATTGCAATTGCAGAACGGAAATGGGGAAAACCAGAATAATGATAATTAAAGTGTGAAACATGCTGCGACTTGAGTGTTAAATAAAGTTAAAGTCTCTAGTAAAAGAGAGAAAACGGAAAAGCGCGAACATAAAACTTTGCAGCAAAAGCGCGCTCATTACGTCTGCCATCAATCAATGCTGCGACATTTAATAAGTGAACCGATAACATAGAGACACATAAAATAAGTGTGTTGTGTAAATAATAACTGGGAGAAAGTATCTACCATACATTATAGGAAAGTTCTAACGCTAATTTAATAATTTTATATTGCTTGTGGAAACACTCTTCTTCCACAAATGAAAATTTGAATTAATTATCATTTTAAAATAATTTAAACTATTTTTCCAGCAAAAGTAAAAATAAAAAATAATTAAAAAACGAAAGTAAAATTGCAATGGCCCACTAGCTAAGCCAATTTTTTTTTTAAACACCTACATTAATTAGTTATTACGCAAAAAGCAAATCCTACACAATGTGCGCACCACCGTAAAAGAAGAAACGACAAATGAAATGTAAATTATGGAAAAATTTGCACATACCTGAAGTCCAAACTGAGATTCCGCTGATGATTGCTCAATTTGGCACGGCCGTTCGCCACATTTCCATTCGGTTTCCCATGGACGGCTGGCACGTCGCGAAAGATGCTCAGCTTGTGCCGTTGCTGCTGCGGCTG
Source organism: Holobus sp. GC000080 (assembly GCA_030556065.1). Lineage (NCBI taxonomy): Eukaryota > Metazoa > Arthropoda > Insecta > Coleoptera > Staphylinidae > Holobus > Holobus sp. GC000080. Next base: position 92,464 of record JASKGO010008089.1, on the reverse strand, counting down.
CTGAGGATGCTGTTCCATCTGGGCACTACTCATGATGCTTGCGCTGTGACGATGTTTTTCTTCCTATACTGTTCCGCCGTTAATTTGTCATTGCTGAATGATGGACTTAAAATTGCGGACGAAATGGTGAACCATCTAATATGGCCGATGACATCAAAAAATTATCTAATCTGCAATTAAAAGAACAAATTAAAAAAATGTAAACTTTCTAAAGCAGCATTTTTTCAGTTTACATTACTTTAGAAGTAAAAAAAAGCAAAATAAAAATGCAAATAATAAAATGTCAATCAGACAAATGATTTTTTTTTAATTTTAAATTTTAATTCATTTTTATATTATTTTTGTTTTCATATCGAATAAGAAAAATAAAAATTGTTTAAAAACTTTAAATTTTTTAAAAGGAATAGAAAGAAAGAACTTAAAGAAAAGTTTAACAAAAAAAAAGTTCTGTATAAATTTGGGAAAGCTTGTAGCTTGTACTTGTCACAAGTTGAAGAACTTTGAGACTCTTGGAGAAAACTAAAACTCCCCCATTATTTGTTATACGAGAAGCTGTACAGCTATAAAGGCACCCCGAAAAAGGAGATTATCTGAGCCCCAGAAATATCCCATTCATTCGTCACGATAACAGCTGCGCTTCAAAATCCACAAGCACCCTTTTAAATGCCTTTGCGGAGAAACAGAAACAGACAGAGCAAGAAAAAAAAACCTATTTATAATAAAAAATACCAGCACGAAAAAATTACCATCAACTACTAGTATATCCGAATTCCACCCAAGATTAGATGGAAAATATAATTTACGACAAGTCTAACACACATGCAGAGTCATTTATAATTAAAACCAATATGTCTCTGCATGCTTTTGCAGACAGCTAATTAAACGCGCAGTCAAAAAAGAAAGAAAAAAAGTTGCTGCAGTAAGCGTATTTAACTGTCACTTTAACATTGCTTTTTACACTTCTATTATTAGCTTTTAGGATTTTCTTTTTTGTTTTATTTTATTTAAAGAGCATTTTTATCAATCAGTTGAAAATATTTAGCCTTTTTTTTTTAATTAAATAATGATTTTTTAATCTAAAAATTTTATGTGAAATTAATAAAAGTTGGAATTTAAAAAATAATTGATTTATAAAAATACAACAAAAAGTACTGAAGAAAACTTTAAAAATCGCTTTTCTTTTTAACTTTAACTTCATTAACATTTTAAATTTTACAAATTACTTAGTAGAAACAAAAAAAATAAGTCCAGAAAAACTCTAAATTAAATTAACTCATCTAACTAATCTTCTCTAAAAAATACTAATAATGTTATTAAAGAAATGAGGAAGCTGTTAAATTTTCAAAGCGTTTAAAACATAATTTTACAAAATCTAAAAAGGAAATAAAAATTTTCTTAACTTTTTTAAAGGAAGTTTTTAACATAAATAACTAAATTAAATTAAATCATAAAATCCTTTAAAAAAAAGCAATTTAAAAATAATTTTTATAATAAAATTAGCAAATACCAAATGACCAACAAATAAAATCTAAAAAAATAATAAAGAAATAAAAAAATAAGGAAGCTAATTAATTATAAAGGAAGCATTCAAAAAAGTTACATAAATTTGTATTAACAATTTTTAACAAGTCTAAATAAAGAAATAAAAATTAGCCTTACAAATTTTAAAGAAATTAAATAAGTTTTTGAAATGAATAAACAATTACTTTTTAAAGTAAAAAAAAAAAAATGAAAATCATAAAAATAAAAACATAATTTTCCAATATAAAATATGTTAAAAGCTGAAACGAAACGATTACCAAATAAGTTTAGCACTTTAAAAGTACCAGCAAAAGTGCTAAAATTATCAACACAATCAAAATTTCCCACAGCTTATTTACAAACTACTTAAATATTTGCTAATTACCATCGGCATTTCGTAAAACCACTAATTTTACGAATTACACTCAAAAAAAAAAAACATCAATAGGAAATCCAAAAGCTACGTAAAATTTCAAGAAAACAACAAACAAACAAAAAATTTCCAAAGTTACACAAACTTAAATACACGTCAGAAAACCCAAGCAATTTAATCGAAAAGTACACAGACTGAGGAACAATTATCTGCCGCCAAACAACGGACAACAACAACAACAACAAACAAAACAAATTATTTCGTATAATATTTGAGGTACGGCGGCGGGTCAAGCAACTCTTCGACATAACAAAACTTATCGACCGAATTGATGTTAGCAGGTGAACGAATGCATAACACATACCGTTCGAAAAGCACCTCCGCCACTAATACTTAATAATAATATTGCTAATGAAGTAATTGTCGCTCTTATACGTATAGTACTACATCCATATATATGAGATAATACGGAGCGTATAGCTTTTCCAGATATTTGAGGAATGCGTAAAAGGGCCAATGAACCCCTCGACCCCGTAGTATGCCGGCCGCGCGCATTTATCCTTCCAGAGAGAGCTCTGGCTCTTATCCTTTTCGATAATTTCGAGTAATTCGGCCATCGGCAAGCAACTTTCTCCCGACATTCAGTACGCCGTAAAGATTCGACTACCACTTGCGCTTCCTAATCGAAATTTTTAATTTCAAAAAGTATCTAAGATAAGAAAAAAAAAAACGCAAACCAAGGGCGTAGATATATAAAAAAAGATGATAGGCAAATGGGTCAATTAATTGATGGAGAATAGGAAACCTTTGACATGATGCTAGCTGGGTGTGCCCGCCTCGAAATTAATTACAGAGATTCACGCGCGCATTCCTCACACACACACACATACACAAAGAAACAAATATAGATTTAAACAAGTGCCGGTTATGATAATTTTCCAGATATTTCAAATTTGTAAATTTTCTGCTTAAATTGATCCTTCTTAATCTTAACAAATAATTTAAAAAAACAAAAATCACAAAGACTTACAAAAAGTTAATTTATTAAGAAGAAGAGAGAAGAAATGTTATCCGCATTAATGCAAAGATGACACGAATATTTCAATGTACCCATTGTCACGTATGGAATGCACGAATTGCTGTTAATGGACGCACAGGATCACAGGACTTTTCGCCGATTATCGAATGGATCGAAACAGGTTGCAAGGGGGATGAAAATCGAATGGTTGTTTTCTTTAAATGCATTTAGAAATGAGGCGAATTTGAGGCTTTCCAATGTGACCGCACACAAGGAGCGCTACTTGCTACTGCCTGCCTGCCAGCCAGTGACGACAGACAGGATATGGAAGGAGCAGCATCACAGGAGAAGGACGACGACGTCATACATGGGTGAGGAAGGAGTGTGCGCATTTGATTTTCACGTATTTCGCTCGTAATTCTATGAATAGATGGATTTTCTACTACCACCACCCACACTTGGTACTATTACTACATACAAATTTGACTTTTTGTTTCTTTTTTAATATAAAAAATGCGTTTTCTTTAGTAACTTTTAATGTTTTGGACCTTTTATAAATTCATTTTTAACTGTAAAAAAGGCTACTAACTAAAAATTCTGCAAGTTTTTTTTATATTTAAAAGAACTAATTTAAAAATTAAAATATATCATTTAAAGTTCATAAACATGCACAAACATTAAAAAAAATGTTATTGATAATAGAAAACTTATAATTTCATTGAAAAAAAATAATAATATAGAAGAAAAGCAATCAGGTTTCAGCTCTAAAAAAATTAATTAATAAATTAATTGATGATTTGCACTGATTGATTTATGGATAACAATTACTGTTCTTCATATTAATTAAACTTTATCACTTTTTTTTATACAAAGCATAACAAAATCAATAACTATTGAAATTGACCATCGAATGGATTCTATAAATGAACATTACTTGATGTTTCTGATATAATTGATACAGGCGACCTTTACGAACCTTTTCAAATATTATTCGAATTTTTACCTTTTACCGCGTATAATACCGACTCAAATGCAACGTTCTCATAAACGAACATTAATTAATAATATAATTTAACAACTGAAAAGCAACAAGGCCAAATGATTAAGAAGTAAATCATTAAACGGTAAATACAGTTGCGGAGTGCGCAATAAAATACCTACGCCAATTTGCATAATATGCAGATTTTTCTTTCTCTTAACAGTCTTAACTTAATTGAACGCGACCGTAAAACTCTTGAGCAATTATTTTTCATGGAAATTCAGCCATTAGGAGGATTTAAAATGTTCCCATCAGTACGACCAAGAAGTAGAGGACTAGCAGGACGACCTTTGCTCCCGGTTGAGAGCTTCTGCGGATCGCTTGAAAAGCACTAAAAGCAAGCGAAATATTTCTGCGAAACAACGCCTCTCATTAAGATTATCCGCATATTTTATTTGAGATTGCTGCTGCCGTTCGCATCGTAAAATGCAAAATTATTCAAGCGCGAAAAAATATCACCTACGAAAATATTCCAACAACTTTTATGCTGAAAAGGAAATTCCCCTTTCAAGTGCTCACAAAAACTAACAACTAATTTATTAGCTAAAACTAAAAATGATTTCCTTGACTCTAAAAAAACACATAATTTTTAAATGAACCAATCAATTAGTTAAATATTCATTTAAAACAAAGGATAAACAGAAATTCAAACAAAGAAATTATTTTTTAAGCCCTAAAAGAACCTTTAAATTTCGAAACAATTTTCAAATTAATTAAAGAAAACAAAACAGAACAGAAAACAGAAATAAAATCGAAACTTTGTACATTTGGAAAACCAAATAATATTAGTTTACGAGCAAAATTTAGTCCTGTTTAAGTACGTATTATATAACAAAAACCTATAAAGTGCGCGTACCAGCAGCAGTACATACTTTTCAAAGTAATGCATCGTTTGCTTGGCTGCCTTTGGTTGCTGTTGTTTTTACAGCTTAGCTTATACTACTGACTATAACTCTCTTCTATTCTTCGGCATCTACTATACCTATACTATACGTATTTCTATTTCATTCCAACTCTTTCGTTTTACCTGCACGGGACTTCTTTTGGCACGTTCTATTTACTCTTCGTCGAGTTGCTGTTATTGTTGCAATATAAATATAGTTGGGAAATAATGCTTCTTCGCACACAAGTGATATAACAACCAACAATAACAAACATGGCAAAATTAATGCGAATTGTTTTAAGTTTTATAAGAAATAATCAAAAGTTTAATTTCTTTTTTAAACTTCAAGATATTTTTTAATTAAAAAAAACTACCCTAAGTTTAATTATAAAAATAATTATATTTTTTTTATTAATTTCTTAATTGATTAAAATTGTAAGAAAAAAATGGAAAATAATTCAATGAGTCATGAAAAGATTAATATACGGCATTTATATCTATTATGAGGGTGTCCTGAGGGCTGGAAGACATAAAATAGGGGACATTTATCAATGTGGTGGTTGGTATTTAAATATCATTTTTTAAAAAGCACAAAAGACATTTTCAAATTACATTAAAAACAGATCATTTACAAAAAAAAAAAACAGTATGAAAATTATGAAAAAATGAAAAGTATAGCGCCTTCCTTTGAACTACGATATTAAATCAATATTTCATAATAAAATTTATCTTATCAAGTTGAGCCGTAAACTGTTTATTAACTTTTATTCACTATAATATTTCGATACTGGTATTTAAAAGCACAAATTTAAATTTTTAAATCAATATCAATTAAATTTATAACAAAAAAATCGAAAATATGGAAACATTAAGACCGAATCCATTTAATTTTATTACTATTTATAAAATAATTCTAAACAAAACATATCTTATCAATCAATATTCAAAATTAAAAATATTCACTTGGATAAATGCAAAATAATTGACATTGATCATTTTCTAAAAGTATAAAAAGCGTAAAGTTTTCAAATAAAAATCAGATGAATCTCAATCATAAAAAGAAAAAAATACCAATTAAAAAATGTTCGAAGCCCATCCTTCAATCAATATCAAAATTTGCCAATAAAACTTATCTTATCAGAATCAAACTCTTCAAAAATTTTAATTTTCCATTAACAAGTTCCGAATTAATCATTGTTTTTTTAAGATAAAACTAAAATCATAGAAATAAAGAAGGAAAATTTTTGAGATTTGTGACGAAACAAAAATTCTTATCAATAGATGTCCTGATTTTAGTATTTTACCTTCATATAAAAGATTTCTATATAGAGTACAGAATATAAGTTACACGCAAAAATAAAAAAAAGTAAAAAGCATCAGATAATAATCGGCAATCAATGCTTTGAACGACGTGACTGTTTCATCATTCATTGCGCTAGTAATTACTAATTACACACATCGAAACGAACGCTGCCAAGTGTAGATTCTAAACCATATGAAAACAACAATCTGCTAATGCAATGGACATCCTCCATAATGGATTCCTAGCATTCCTTCCTCCATTATGTATTAAACTTAGTATGCAAACGAAATAAACAAACGCGAGTCTCTCTAATCAACATTCCTTCGTTACTTATTTGAACATTGTACATTTATACTGAACAAGTGCAATTTTTCCATCAATAACATACTCGTATTGTAACGCTTAATTTATCGGAAACCTTTTGTTTTTACCTTTTTTTCACATTACTCATATAGCATACACCGCATAGCAGGGAATTTTTCAACGAACATTCGAAATTTAAAATAAAAACAGGAATTATATCACTTTGAATTGGAATAATTTTATGCTTCTTTTTTATGTGTGTAACTATATGCTGGCTTTGTGCTTAAAATGCGCAAATATTTGCTTAATGAGCAGATAAAATCGTAACGTTTCCAGAGCTGGAGCCGTACATAACATAAACGTATGTAATCATAATTAGTTTCCTTTATTTTCCGCGAGCAATTTTTGAGTAACGTTACACAAGTGAGGACTGTATAAATGGAAAATTATTTCTTACGTCAGTCAGTTTTAGATGCATATATTACATATGTAGAGGTGCATTTACAATTATTATCTTTATAATTGTACCCAGTACCCATTCTATATGGATACTATAAGAAATTTTGCAATTTATATTGCAATACCTTTTGTTTTACTGTTTATTAGTCTTTTCAGTTAAAAGTTTTCACATCAATTGGAAATCCCTTTCTTTTTAATATAAATTTAAGTATATAACAAACAAAAAATAATTAATTTGCTTAATTAAAAAGATGACTAATTATATTACAGAAACAAAAGTAAAACAAAAAAATAATAAATAAATAAAACGAGGGCGTGTTAAAATTTAAATAAAAATGACTCATGGGACACCTAATTTTATTAATATTTAACACCGCCACACAATTTGGGCCACATTTTTTTTTTGCTTTTTCCTTTAATTAATTCTAATTAAATGTATCTGTTAATATATATGATATGCAGATACAGATACGCAGAAATTCTTTTGAAGGGAATCATATTTTAATTAAAATTTAATTTCTACACACGGGAAAGTAATTAATCAACAAGGTTAAAGCAATTTTTAATTAGATAAAAAAGCAATCTGCGAAACTATAAAACAAATTTTATAGAGTTGCTCGCATAAATTAAATTATTTATTAATCATTTTTGATTTTCCTGTTTTCCTACATCATATGGAGAAAAAGAGAATGAAAAGTGAAAAATAATAAAGCAAAATTACTTTGTTTTGTTAAACAAAAAAAAAACAAAAAATCAGAAAACAAATGGAAAATAAACAATATCGTATATTTGCAGTTACACCAAATCATCAAATTAAACGTTAAGTGCCCATTGTTTTTGCTAAATTTACCAATGAAACAACTGCAACCTGCTTTCCTTAGCTCATGTGCAATCATTTCGCATCATTTCACCGGGAAATTTCTTCTTTGCAAATTTCCCTCCTAATCTTATTCCCTATTCTTTATTATATTCCTGTTATTACTTAAATTATTCCATAACTAATTACCTTTTTTTATAATAAAACATTTAATTCAATAAAGATCTAAGATAAAATTGATAAAAAATAAAATAAAGAAATAAACAAAAACAAAATACGCAGAATGCAAAAACTGCATGAAAAGTGCAGTCTAATCACAGATAATAATTGGCGTCGTAAATTACGATTACTGCACTGGCAGTATACGTGACAAAATCTGCATGTTAAACAATAATAAATAATTTTGCGACGACCGATTGGGGGAGAAGCACGACGGCCACGACGGTCCGGACGCGCTGTTTCCATGGAAACCACCGCAGGAGCTACCACGAGCAGATCAAATGATGCATATCTGTTTGCTTTACCATCTATCTCTATGGATACTGTTTTTTTACTTAAACACTTGTACACCCAAGGCCCAATATACGATTTAAAAATGTAAATTTCTCATTTTTTTAAATGAAAATTAAATTCCATTAGACTTTCCATTTAATGACAAAAATCATTAATTTTTTTTTTCCGTTATAGAGAAAAAGTTGAAGAAAAAAGATAAATTAAGTGAAAAGAGCGGACAAAAGGTCAAAGTTTAACGCTTTTTGTTTTATATATGATGGAAAGTGTCTGCTGGTGTCTGCTTTTGTCACTTGGCAATTACAGGAATTGATAATTCATTAAAAGATTAAAATATAACCGTCGAAAGTTATCGTTTCTCTGCTTTCAGTGGTCTCTGAACTGTTTGAAGTTCATCATTGGGAATTTATTTTTAGTGCTAATGAAAAAGTTATTTTTAGGTTTTCTCCATTTAAATTTTCAATAAAATCAAATTAATTATTTTTCTATTAAAGAACAAAAACTAAGTAAAAATCAAAACTGATTATAAAGAGAGAAAAAAACGAATTAAAGTTATGAGAAAATCAAAACAATTACTAAATCAAAAGTTCTTAGCACAATGAAAGAAGAACTTCTTATTCTCAGTACATTACTAATATTACTATAAATAAATATAAATAGCAGTCGTCAAATAAGTGAGAACTGAGAACGGAAGTTTTAAAGCAATTGCAACAATATAACGACGCGAGATACTGGACGAATTTAAATCCAATTCAAGTGTCCCTTTATTATTGTATTAAATAAGAGCGTACAAAAGTGGAGGCATGTGAAAAGACTGAATTGCTTGTTAGTCCAATTAAACAGCTCGCAAGCACAAGAAGAACTACAAGAATAAGCAACTGGGGAGTATTTTAATAGAACAAATCTAAAGGATGTTCAATTATTAACCCATTAAAACTGTTTTTCAATTCTTTTCTTTACATTTACAATGGAAAATTATAAATTTCACACATCATTACTTTAACGATCAATTTGAAATAAATCAATTAAAACATAAAAAAGTTATTTGAAAAAATCAAAGTTTTACTCTATTCAAAATACAATAATTAAAAAAAAACTGTAGAAAAAATGTAAACACCCAGTGGGCAAATAAAAAAATAAAAAAAATAAAGAGGGGTCTATGCATTTATGCTGTACACTAACTGGTCGTAATATAATCAAGGAAGTCGCTTCCGGTGCATTGTGTAATGACCATAACATATCAGCGCGTTCCTCCTTTCCTTTCAATGCACGCACACACAACACATGCAGACACTTCTAATGCATGCAACAACACACATTCATAACCGTACGAAGAATATTGGCCATCGTCATCCTCGGTGTTCTGTCTCTTTATATCTGATTAGTGTGCTTGTGTGCTTGTGTGTGTGTGTGTGTGTGTTGTGTGTTGGATCATAAATTAGAATAATCGCGATGACCTCGCTGTAGGCAGACCCTAGCTATGTCTACAGTTTGCATGTAGTTTGTTGTACAAGGCGCCTTCTACCTTCCTTTCATATACATTTCATATACACAGTACATTTACAACGTACAATCATTTCATTTTGAAAAAGAACATTTCAGGCTAAGTGCACTCTCGGCACACAGGATATGTTTTTATCCGACCGGAAATCGGTCCATGGATTCCAACTTCAACAACCAACCAACTCTTATCTATACTATATCGTCTCCGCCTCTGTCTCTGTTTCTCATCATCCATCAATCAAACTTTTCGAGTTTTGCTTTTACAATACCTTTTCGGCGTTTGATCATCGGTTCGATTACTTAATCTTAATGCAAAGTCATTGTGCCGATTACAGTTGGTCCCTAATTGGTTTCTTTGATAGTAATTTGACTGGTTTAAAGTATAAACTAACAGAAATATAGCAAAAATTGTAATTAACTTTTCCTGTCTTCACATAATTAATTACAATTTGTAAAAACAAAAAACTAAATATAGATCAAATGAAATAATTAAAATAAAAATATTATTAATTAATTAATAAAAGTTACTTATGGTTTCTTTTTTAATAAAATAGTATTTTATGCTCGTAAATCGTAATATTACCTTTGTGTTTAAGTTTAAAAACACAATTAAATATAAATATAAAAAGAAAAAAGAATGAATAACAAGAACTTTCCTCCTTTGAAAGTTTCGCAATATATGGGTTATAAATATACCCACAGCCTCATAAACCTCATAAATTACTAGCAATAATTTTACATTAATTAAACAAACAAAAAAATAGTTAAAAAAAAACACCAAAAACAAAAAATTGAAACATGAATCTTTTTTTTATCTAGTATTCATTAGCTATCCAATTCAAAAATCAATAAATGCAATTGCAATTGCAACTGTAAAAATATTTTTCTATTTCTAGGCTATACTTAGATACCTAACTAGCGTGTTAGCCTTTATTTTTTATTATTTACAATTTACACTCTATACATGAGAAAGTTCAAAGTAAAACCGCCATTTTTTAAATTGAAAAAAAAAATAATACTTTAAAATTCCTTTCGCTTGACTGTTCCACTTAAAAATACATTTATAAGAAAAGTTTCGCAAAGTATCAAACTTTTTCACTATTTATAATTAGACAAATGCATTTTAAATTGTTTTGCTTTGCCTCTCTTGCCCTAGCTAATAAAACAAATTGGATTTATTACGTGCAATATGCGAGTACTAGAAACATTATAAATTATTATACAAACAATAACATGAACAAAGACAATAATTTACATTTTTATTGTTCTTCATTTATATTTCACTTGTCTTATTGAATTTCTCTCTTATCGGCTTAACAAGGCATAAACAATTTAAAAACAAGTCAATTTATTCTCTCTTTGTTTGATATTTGATTTAATTTAACTTAATAAATACTGTAATTAAATATTTGTAACGTAAAAAAATTATATGAGTTGTTTTTTAAGTGAAAATTAACTGAAAAAATTTAACCCTTCAAAGAAAAAACTAATCACTTCACGTGTAAAAAAAAATGATAATTGGATTTGGAAGTTAACACCCAACTCGTGCTGTGATAATCCCCTTGGCTTGATAATTTAATCTCTAATTAAGGATTTAAAAGAGAGTTAATCGTTAAATTGTAACTTAGATACGAAGAAAGAGCAGACAGTCACAATAATGCAGTTAGTTGTAAAAAGTTAAGTGGAATAATTAATTGGACTTTCTTTTCGAATTCCAAAAATTCCATTCGAGAGAATTCACTTAATTTTTTATTTCCAATGAATTGACAAGCTATAACTTTCGATAAAATTACTAGAATGCCGTATTAAGTATTATATATGAAGGAAAAACTGATGATTAAATTTTAATCGCAAAATTAATCCGCTTTTTAAGTGACAAATTAATAAAATTACTCATTACTTCAAAAGAAAAATATATAATTAATTCCGATAATCAGCTATCATTTAATTTACAAATTATATATTAAAATTTGATAATTGACCTTTGCTTACTTAAAAAACAAAACCTATAATTTTGTCTGCAATATCCACAAAAAAAAAACGAACAAATAACAAAAGCAAAATTTGCCTTGAAACATTTGAAACTAAAAACAGCAGACAGAAAAGTGTCCCAATAACTGAAACGACAATAAAACAATCGAAAAAGAAACCGAAATAAGTTTTTTGAGCAAAAACATTATACAGCTATAACAAAAAGTAAAAATGGCGGCTTCCAAAACAATAACAAAAATGAAACAAAAAAAGTAAATAAAAAGCCAAATTACACAGCTATTTTGATAATAATCCACGCCCACACAGGAAACAATAGCTACATTCTGGAAAATGTATCAATCCAGAAAATAATAACAATTTATTTACGATTTCGATTAACAAATACGTCTGAGAGGCCCACTCATTATATAATTTAGACAATGTATTTAATAAATAAATTCAATTAAATAATACAATCCAACCACGAACTGAACAAGTGATTGAATATTCAGCATTTGTTTCTTATTAAACAGACAAACAGTAGCAAAAAAGAGAAGGCTCCGGCGAACTGATTGACCATAAAAAACACACAATTTAGCATTGGAAAATCATTGCAACTAAGGTCACGAGAGAGCTTTAATGAGCTAGCAATTGTCATTTTAGTAATTGTGCACAACACTTACCGAAACAAAACAAATCCGAAAAGGAATCCGGCGAAGAGAAGTGACTAATACAGCGGATAATCGATCGTTCGACTGCAATTCCGAAAACTGAATTACACTGCGTATATTAAATATATCCACGGCGACGCCGCTTGCAATTATTTCTGTGTTGCTTGATGGAGAACGGCGATGATATAGACGACAGACAGTTAGACACAGCAAACTATACACACCCAGGGACGCTTAATCAAATTTAGTACAGATTATTATATTGTGTTATACGGGTCGAGAGTCCAGAGAAACGAAGAACGCAAGTGTGTAACCTATTAAACTACTTTCGGTGGTCTATTAAATGCACAACACACCCATCGGGGACGACACTACGCGGTATACACACTAGGCTGCTGCAGTAATTAGAGTTCGGTAAAAGAATGGACGCGATACGCAACAGACAGATGCTACAGGCGAACTGATGATGGCTGCTGCTGGCGCAGCGCATTGCATGGCAGGTGCTCTCGCCCCTAGTGCAGCGCCCTCTGCAGCTCGACTGGGGAAATACAATTTTTAAATTGCTTATGCAACTTTAATCACACTGCAACCTTAACCTAACATTTATTTTGTTATTGTTGTGCAGGATTTTCGTAAGTTATTTTGTGTTTTATGTGTTTTTTCCTTGCGGAAAATGGATTGTGAAGAAAGTGAAGAGTATTTAGTGTTGTCCTTTAAAGATCCAATTGACTCAAAGTTTTTTCTTAAACCAAACTTGTTCTTTAAAATTGTTAAAATTGAAGACCGAAGTCCTTTGATACAAATTGGAAATCATGTTTTTCAAGGTAAATCAATAAATTACAGTAATTGCTGCAAAAACAATTAATTTTTTATAGGAAAATACGAAGAGGATTCGTTAGGAACACATTTACTGTTTCAAGAGGAAACTGAAGCAAAATACACTGATATTTCCAGTGAGCCATCTCATGTAAACTTAAAATTTATTGCTAAGACTACCAAACAGTTAACATTACAAATAAGAAATTTACCTGAAGATATATTAGGTATAAGCCCTGATGAATTAGTAGATTTGGAATTTGAAGAAACCTATGAGGAGATTTTGGAAAAAATTGAGAAAAATGCTCTGGACATCAAAGAAGCAATAGTAAAACCTGAAAAAGATGCACTAGCAACTGAAGAAGAAAGCATCCCTAAGGCAACACAAAGTAAATCTTTGTGTATTAAAGCCAGGAAACCAACAGTGGCAAAAGACCAAGAAATTTCCAAAATAAACGAAAACGATTTGAATGATAAACACAATTTACTAAGAAAATTGGTACAACCGGATGCTAAATTACCAGAATATTCCATGGATATTGATTTAGATCAATTATCCTCGAAGAAAGCATTCAAAATAGCTAAAGAATTGCTTTTGAAAAGCATCGACTGGTCTAAAATGAAAACTTTCTTACCGGAAGCAGAAGCAAATCTCGACCACTACGTAGATTTGGATACTTCGGTAAAAGAAGGCGTCGTAGAGGTGAAAGAAGCAACGAATCTGAGCGATGCTGATATGGGAAAACTGATAAGTTTAGAAAATTGGCACAATTTAAGTGCTCAAATGAAAATAACGATGCTTTTGGTTTACTTGAAAGACGAGAAGCACACTTTGGAAACAATGGACCGGGAAATGCTCGAAGAAGTTGACCAGTATGGGTTAACACCGAAATTGCGCTATAAATTGTTGAAATCTATCGTTAAAGATCTGCAGTATAACTTTTTTGTAATAAACAGATGATTTGGATTTAATTTTAAATTAAATTTTAAAAGAATTGTTGCTTTTTAAGCGTAAATAAACTTTTCATTTCTTATAAAAAAAAACTATACCAAAAACAATTATTTCTCAGATTCAAAAACCGATAAATCAGGTGCTGTTAATTTGGCGCTACTGAGGTATTCGGTTTTTAGAATTTCTCGAGCTGTCAGTCGTTTTTCCGGATTGTATTCCAATATTTTCTGCAAGCAGTTTAACAGCTTTAATTAGCTACTGTTTCATCTTTCAAAAGAAATTAATTTGCTCTACTTAAATATCATAAAGTTTTAATAAAATTATGGGTTGCAGAATTAACTAATAAAACCGGAAGTCCAAGAAAATGCTCATAAAAGAAGAAGAAAAAGCAAAACAATTGCAAAAAGCCAATTTTTAAAATTAATTAATTTACTCCACATAAATAAATTAATTAGCTCTAGTATATTAAATATTAGAAGCATTAAAAGAATTTAAAACTTTGAAGAATGCAAAATTTAAAACCGGAAGTCAAAGATATAGGAATAAAAAGACAAAGGAATAAAAACAGCAACCAAAAAAACTTAATAAATAAATAAAAATCGACTCACCATTAGAAACAGTTTTTGGTCCTCTGAATGGAAACTAATTACTTCTGAGAGCGCTCTGGGTTCCCACTGCGGAAAATTCTTTCGGAAATCCGGTAAAGATGTGCAGCCAGGCCAGGTGTCTTCGCTGGGAGTTCCACAAACCTTGAAGATTTTGTACAATTGATCAATTTCCGAATCTCCAGGAAACAGAGCTGATTTTGTAATCATTTCAGCCATGATGCATCCCAAACTCCAAACATCGACTCCCGGACCGTACAGTTTCACTCCCAGAAGCAATTCCGGAGCTCTGTACCACAAAGTGACCACTTCATGAGTATAAGCTCTGATGGGCAACGTGAAACATCTTGACAAACCAAAATCGGCCAGCTTTATGTGTCCCTCTTTGTCGATCAGTATATTCTGCGGCTTTAAATCCCTGTGCAGTATTCTATGTGAATGCAAGTAAGCTAATCCATCAGATAACTGCTTTACATAACTCTAAAATATTAAAAAAAAATTAATTAATTTAAAAAAACAAAGATAGAAAAAATGAAACTACCTTAATGAGAATTTCGCTTAAGGAATCGGGAACAATGTCCAAGTAGTGTTTCAAATCCATGTCTAGATATTCGAAAACCAAATGGATGGCCTTCTGGTCAGCACAGATGATGTCGAGCAGCTCCACAATGGAAGAGTGGTGTAGGTCCTTCAGCAGGCTGATCTCGCGAATTGCTGTGGAAGGTACACCTTCTGAGCTCCTATTTTCACATCTAATTAATAGTATTGAAAACAATGCGTTACTTTTTTACGATTTTTCTCAATTCTAAATGATTTTTCAAAAGTGGTTAGTACTTTTTTAGTTGTTTTTATGTGGCAATGAAATGAGCTGAATCATGTGGTGCTACGTATAATTAACTGAAACCGTAAGACGCACAGATCCAACCCATCTAAAGCACCCAATTGTTAGTTTTGTTATTGGTTTTTTAATCCTTTTATTAATGCGTTTTAATTAGAAACTAACTGCTCACCTGTCCATCTTCAGCTTTTTCAAAGCGACGAACTTCCCCGTAATCTTGTCCCTGGCTTTATACACCACGCCATAGGTTCCCTCGCCAGCTTTCTTCAGCCTGATGAACTTCTCCAATTTGTTTGCATTCTGCTGTATTGTTTCGGGCGAAACGGCCAACATCTCTTCTTACCACGGAGAAATTTCGCGCGGAAAACCCTCACCATTTCTTCAGCGGACGCCATTGTTGTTTATTATTTCCAGGCATGCGCTGTACGTAGCAACTGAAATTGTTTTATTTTATTTTTTTGGGTATTTCAAGTGGTTTCCACTGCTTTTTCCGGACTGCAAATACATAAAACAACAAATAATTATTGTTTTTATAAAGTATTTATTTGTTTCTAATGATTTAAGCTGTTTAATGTGTGTTTTTTAAGTGATTTCAGTTGAGTGCAAAATCGATTAGTAACTTTTAAAAAGTCCGCCAGATGTGCTAAAGTCGAAGCGGGAAATTTAAATTTAATTTTGCTGAGATTGAAAGTAAGCAACTAACAAATGCTATAATTTGAAATTAAAACACAGTAATTACTTTCTTATTAAAGCTGCAACTCTCCGATGTTCATTATTAACTCAGTAATTTATCTGATCAACTCAAGACCGTTATAGTATTTACAGCAAACAGGAAATCCAATCAAAAGGTGCTGAGTTGGCTCACAATTAGCCTAGTTGCCTTCCAGTATTAATTGCTTTACTCAGTATTACTTAAATAAGGAAACAACTGAGGCAAAAACTACAAAAAACGGTTGGTTTTTTCAATTAAATATCTTTTTTTTAATATCTCTTGCAAATAAGGTTATAAATCTCTAAACTCGTTTCGTTATGTTAAAGCAGTTAAAAAGATGTCTACTCTAGTCCAAAGTTCAATCTGTTAAAATATTACATTACAAACACTTAATTCAAATTTATGCAATAGTCTCGTTATCTGTTTCCAAGTGCTCGCACAATCAGTGTGTGTTTATTTGAAGACCACTTCTGCTTTCACTTTTTAGCTAATTTCTATTGAAAACTAACACATAAAAAGCGTACACTATGTCGTCAACACTGAGGCTAGGCAAAGTAGGAGAGATTCTATTCATAGGTGAAACTATGTAAAAGTAAGCACACTTTCTTTCAGATCTTCAGCATGAGTGGCAGGTATTATGGAACCAGACCCAACCTCAATGATGTGGTCATCATCAGTGCTGTGCGAACACCAATTGGATCATTCCAAGGCACCCTGGCGCCGCTTTCCGCCACCCAATTGGGCTCGACAGCTATACAGGGCGCCATAGAACGTGCCGGCATCGCCAAGGAAGAAGTTAAAGAAGTATTCATGGGCCATGTGTGCCAAGGAGGAGCAGGACAAGCTCCAGCAAGACAAGCAGCAATCTTTGCAGGATTGCCGAAAAGCACCATTTGCACAACAATCAACAAGGTTTGTGCTTCAGGTATGAAAGCTGTGATGCTGGCTGCCCAAAGCATCCAGACTGGAGACCAAGATGTTTGCCTTGCTGGTGGCATGGAATCAATGTCCAATGTACCGTACTACATGAAAAGAGGCCAGACTCCTTATGGTGGCATCAATCTAATCGATGGAATTGTTTTCGACGGTCTTACCGATGTCTACAACAAGTTCCATATGGGCAACTGTGCTGAGAACACTGCCAAGAAACTAGAGATCACTAGAGCCCAGCAGGATGAATACGGTATCAACAGCTACAAGAGAAGTGAAGAAGCTCACAAGAACAAAGTCTTTGAAAAGGAACTGGTGCCGGTTTCGGTGCCGCAGAAAAGGGGACAACCCGACAAAGTATTTACCGAAGACGAAGAATACAAAAAAGTCGACTTTAGCAAGTTTTCCAAACTGGCTACGGTTTTCCAGAGGGAAAACGGAACGGTTACTGCTGGAAATGCCTCGACTTTAAACGATGGGGCATCGGCTCTCATTCTTTGCTCGAGCGAAACGGCTCAACGATTGAATGCCAAACCGTTGGCTCGTGTGGTCGGTTTCCATGATGCAGCCACTGACCCCGTTGATTTCCCCATTGCTCCAGCCAAAGGCATCCCGGGGCTTTTAGAGAAAACCGGCGTTAAGAAAGAAGAGATTGCAATGTGGGAAATTAACGAAGCGTTTAGCGTTGTAGTGGTTGCCAATCAGAAGCTGCTGGGTTTGGACCCCAATAAAGTTAACATCCACGGAGGGGCCGTCAGTTTGGGGCATCCGATCGGCATGTCCGGCGCCAGGATAATAACGCATTTGGTGCACTCTTTGAAAGCCGGCGAGAAAGGCGTCGCGTCTATTTGCAACGGCGGCGGCGGAGCTTCTTCCATCATGATTGAGAAATTGTAAGTCGGATTTGCGAA
Source organism: Holobus sp. GC000080 (assembly GCA_030556065.1). Lineage (NCBI taxonomy): Eukaryota > Metazoa > Arthropoda > Insecta > Coleoptera > Staphylinidae > Holobus > Holobus sp. GC000080. Next base: position 74,329 of record JASKGO010008089.1, on the reverse strand, counting down.
TTGATTTTAATTCTTAATAATTAATATTTAATAGCCTAATTAACGAAGGTTGAAGAACAATTATGATGTTCTGAGATATTTTTAAAATGTTAATTCTGTAATTGTTATGCTAAAAAAAGAAAAGAAAAGAAGAAGAAAATTATTCGCTTATACTCTAAGTGAATCGATTTGTTATTGCAATAAGTTAAAAATGAGAGCACAAATAAATTTTCTATATTTAGTACTTTTGTATTTTCTTATTTTGCATTAGAAGAAAAACTTATTTCAACATAACAAAAGAGCGCATTTTACTTGTTGCGTAATTTTGTTTATTGTTTTTTAGAAATTTGCATATTTTAGCGAATTCAAAGTCTGAATTTCTATTTTTACCACTTCAGACAAAGTGTACGCTTTTAATTCACATTTCAATATTAGTTATTTGCAGTTGAAATTTAAATTAAAGGAGAATCATGAGAAAATTAAAATTTTTATTTCATTTTTCAGCATAGGCAACTTTGTAAACCGCCCAGAATTTTGCGTATTTTTTTCACTAATTTGCTTCTAGTTTCTAAACTAAAAGATAAAATAGTTTGATTTCTTCGAAAACAGGTCACAGCAGAGGTGTTACATATTATGCAAATGCGTTATTTGTTATTGAAACCTAAATTAAGCCAGAAAATAAATTTTTTTATTTGAATTTTCGGCATAGGCAACTTTGAAAATCACTCAGGATAATTTTGCGTACTTTTTTCACTTATTTGCTTCTAGTTTCTAAACTAAACGATGAAATTGCTTCATTTCTTCAAAAGTAGGTCAAAGCACAAGAGTTGCAGATTATTCAAGTAATGAAAATTTCACAAAATAAGAATTTCAATTGTTATTAAGGAAAAACAATCTGAAAAACCGGAATAGGCAACCATGCAGTCATCACATTTAAATTTTCCGCCATCTTCCACTAAGTTTTAAATATTTAAAGTTAACTTTGCCGTTTGTAAACTTTAATAACTACATCAAAAAACATTTTTCAATGAAAAGAAAAGAAAAACCATAATGCGTAAAAGCAGCAACAATTTATCCTAGAAGAATAGACTATTATAAATAAATGAAGATTACAATCTTTACACACTAAAAAATCTTTTTCAAAGTAAAAAAAAAAATGTAAATCAAAACTAAAGAAGAAAAAACCATTGTTAATTTTAGATCGAATGCATCAAATGGAACACCGACATTAACATTATACACGAGAGATCCTTGCCCTTTATGCGACGACCTGAAAATGCAACTGGAGCCCTATTTAAGTGCGCAAAAGTGCATCCTGCAGATCGTGGACATTGCAAAAAAGGAAAATATTAACTATTTACGCTTGTACCGACACGAGATTCCCGTTCTTTTCCTTAACGGGCAGTATCTGTGCAAGCACCGACTGAACAAAGACTTGTTAGACAAGGAATTACAAGAAATTTCTACTGATTCATCAAGAAAACAGAACAATAAGTAAAATTTAAGTTTAGTTTTTGTTTATACATTGATTAAGAGAAAACTATTAAGCTGTTAAGTAAAAAATAGTGTTTACGGCACTTCTAAACGAAGGATTTTCCACGTTATCTTTGATTATATGGTGCGGCTGTGCAAATAAAAGTCTATTTCGCAAGTTGTGGAAAATAAAACGCCGCCATAGAAAAGTGACGGAAAACGGAAACTTTTGCGCGCATTTATTTGCTTTAGTTACAAGTTACAACAATTTACAACGGTAAATTTTATTAACGAAGCCCCCCTTTTTGTGTCTCGACTGTATAGCTATAGTAATAAAATGTACATTTTTATGTCTTACATTTTTTTTGTTATGCGCAAGGTGATTCATGTAAACGAAAAACAAAGCTCATATTGTATTCATTATTCATTATTCAAGTGGTTGGACTTTTGGGAAAGCGGTCAAAGCCCTCATTTTATTCGATTTTATTTTATTATTTATATTTCCTGTCAAATGTAATTGGAAAAACTATTGTTTTTTTGTGGAAAATCAATAAATTATTATTAATTGATACTAATTGATAAAAAAGTTGTTTTATTTATTTTTCTTTTATCATTTCAGCTTTCAGATGTTGTCAGCTTAAGAAAAATAATCTAAAAAACAATTAATTAATCGATTAAACAATGTAAAATTCTTGGACTTTAATAATTACTATAAAAAACTTTAAAAGCTATAAAAAATGTAAACTTTTTTAACCATAAAAAAACTCCGTCAGGCACGATTTTAAAATCTTACAAAAAACAATTAAAAGAAAACTTTAATTAACATTTTATCAGTTGAAAAATCAATTCAAAATATCTAAACAGTAATTGGCAATTTAATTTATTACCATTTCATATTTTTATCATTTGTCTTGAGCATTTTGAGCATTAATAACTTTAATAAACTTTACCATTTAAATTTAATCTTTGCGTAATAAATAACCAATTAAACGAACGAAAAAAAAAAAAACCGATAAATTAATTGATAGTGTTGCTATAGACTTCTTTTCTAGAGCTAGAGCAAAAGGAGAATGCCATAAGTTTACTATAAGTAAATTACAACAATTTCCAGTACGATAGATACATTTTATTTGTTAGAGGAGTGTAAAGCGCGTGCAAATTAAAAAAGATCGACGAGCGATGTCTGGTTACGTAAATATTTGCTTCGGATCTTAATTACACTTTTAATAATGCCGTTTCACAATCTGCTACAATTTGCTATCGACTAGATGGTGTATACGAGTGGAGTGTACTGTATAGTATAATAATATTATTGAGTAAAGTTCACAGGCTTTTTAATAATAGGTATTGATCGATCGCAAGTAAATTTCTTTCGCTTTTCAGCTTTCCTGCTTTTTCCTGCAGATCCTAATTAACGGGGCCCGTTTATTGATTCACTTTTCGTATGTATGTACTTATGTGCTGTGTTGTGTGTATTCAATGAACTGCCTAACGTTTCCTTATTGTGGTTACATTATACTTTTTTTCTTTTTGTTTTTAGTTTTTGCTAAGAAACTTATATTTTCAAGACTTTTGATTTTTATTAAAAGTATAATAAAAAGTAAATTAAAATATATTACGATCATATTAAATTAATTATTTTGTAATTTAATTTTATTGTACAATCAATTAAGAAAAGTAATTGATTCATTTAAAAATTAAACTTTTTCTTAAGTTTTCTTAGGTTAAAAGGCATTTTTTAAGTTTAAATATTTTTTTCTTCTTGTTTTATTAATTTTTTTTAAATGATTAAAAGTTATCTTTTTTTAATTGTAAAGTTTACTAGCTATATTATAAAAGTTAATATTAAAAATATAACTTTTTATTATTATTATTATTATTATATTAACAAAATTCCAATTTTCAAATAGAAATTATGTTGAAAATAAATTGTAAATTCTTAGCAGAAATTTAAAAATTCCATTTTATGAAGATATGTCAAATTTAATTATCATTCTTTATTTCAAAAGGAAACTTTTATTGAAAAATCTATTTATTGTATATTTTTAAATATTTTAAAGTATTTTTTAATTTAGGATAGCACAAAAAACCAATTGGAATAAATTGAATTAAATAAATGTCTAATATAAATTAAAAACATCTCTTTCTTTAAAATTTGTCAGATATAATTAATAAATTCCTTTCGTTTATTGATAGATAAATAAGTATTTTAACTAAAAACTATTTAATACCTTTATAAATCATTTCTTAACAAAAAAATAAAAATAAAGACAAATCAAAAGTAATTAATTAAATAAGAGTCGAATTATGGTTTTTAAAACAATCATATTTCTCAAAGATTTATCGAGTTTAATTAATATTTTCCATTTACTTTTGCTATAAGGAAGTGTTTACTCAAATGACTATTTAATACCTTTCCAAATTAATTTTTAAATGAAAATAAAAATATAAAAAGCCACTGTAAAGTAATTAATAAAATAAAAGTCTAGTTACAGATTTTGTTTCATTAATATTGATCGAGTTTAATTAACATTTGTATTTTATTTCATGCAATATTTCGAAACTTTTACTTTAAACTTAAAGTTATGCTCTTTTTTTGATAAAACATTATTTAAAAAATAAATCTAAAGTTATTAATTAAATAAAAGCCTAATTATAAATAAAAAACCATCCCTTTCTTTATGATTTGGCCAGTTTATTTAATAATTTGCTTTGATTTTTTGTTAATAGAAATTTTTTATTGTAAAGTCAATTTAATATCTTAAAAACTATGGTAAAATATATTTTAAAATAAAAATAGAACAAATAAAACTAAGCCAAATTTAATTTTAATTACAAATAATTATTTATTTAAGATTTGCCTATTTTCATTCATTTTCTTTAATTTTTTGCTGGAGAAACTTTTCTTTATTCTAAAGAAAGTTTATTTTCTTCGAAAGATCATTTTTGTTAATAAAAAAAAAGAGTACAAAAATAATATAAATTAATCAATTAATAAAAAAATCTAATTGTTTTTAAAAATCACATTTTTAAAGGACTTTCCTAATTTAAATTTATATTCTTCTTCTACCTTTCCCCAAGAAAAACTAATTCTAAAATTTATTTAATATACCTTTGCCATTAATTTTCCCATAAAAAAGTGCGCCAAATAAAATAAACCTATTAAAATATATCCACGTAGAAATTGAAAATTGAAATAATTGAAAAATAAACTTTGCTTTCTCAAAGAAGAATTTCAATTAATAATTTTCATTTCTTTATAGTTACTATAAAAGTAATTTTTTTTTAAATTTAAATCCATAAATCTTTAAATTTAAAACCTCAAAAACTTAAAAAAAAAAAACTTAGTTAAAAAACTCTCTATATTAAAATAAAATTCAAAACTTAAGAACAGTTAAGAAAAAGAAAACGAAACTAAAAGTGCACAAAGAAAAAGAGTATCGACCAGGAATAACAATATCTGCTGCTGGATGTGTCCATGTCCATGTCCAGCCACCAGCCAGAGCCAATAGCCAGGCAACTAGCGACGGGTTCATGGACAGCAGAAGCAGCAGCATCAGCAGCTTCACAAAGAAGTTGCGCCGCAGGTAATCCCCAACACAACACCACTACCTGTGCACCATCCATGTGTACCATGTCTGCTGGTTCTTGACCAGTTACTAGTTAGTTGTGCGGTTGTGGTGCCATGCAAAGAGCTGAAAGAGCCGAAGAGCCAAAGAGGCAAAGGTAAAAGCGAAAAGCGACAACGGCGCTCGTTCGCTCACTCCTTGGCTTTCAGCTTATTATTACCTACTACAGACAGAACCGTAACCGTACAGCCGCACATACACGTGGACGTGCTGTTTCATTAGTTAGTTAGTTAGTTAGTTTCGTTCTGCTGTTGCTGCTGCTGCTGCCGTTGTAGTCGTGTGCGACACACACTGTATAGTAGTAGTCACCTAGTGCTCGCTGCTCTCTGTGCGTGTGAGTATTTGCGGTTCTCGCGAGTCGCGAGCCCGACACGACGCTACTTCTTCGGCTTAGCTTCATCGGCGCAGCGCTAGAGCTTCCAGCGCATCTCTTTGCGATTCTCCAACGTTAATCGATTGGAAAATTAGCCGAAAATAGTGAATGGATGGCTAAAGGACCGAAAAGCGGTTTGGTTTCAGTGGGTGCAGCAGTGTTTTATGGAATATCGGGGTGTGTCGGTGTTGATAATAAACCACAAAAAAGTGTTGTTAGTGCTGTTACCAGGATACCTGAGTGTACACACCTTTGGCTCTTGTTGCTGGCCATCACAGCCAAAGAACAAAAAGTTTTTGTTATTTAACTAAAGGACAACGATGGCACTTTATTGTTGAATGTATTAAAATACATTTGAATTGTTTAATTTCAACAGTTGGTCAGTATAATTTTTTTTTAATGTTTTTAACTTTTTTGATTTTTTTTTTTGTAATTTTCAAACTAAAATTTATTTATTTAAGTTAATTTTATTTAAAAAAATTAAATTATGCAAACTTTTTCAAGTTTTCTCAAGTTTAAAAGTATTTAAAGTTACTTTTTTTAAATCCAAAATTGAAAAATTAAAGAAATCAATAAATCAAAAGCAATTAATTAAATTAAAGGGTAATTATAAATTAAAAACATCCCTCCTTTAAGATTTCCCTAGTTTATTTAATATTTTCCCCTGATTTTTTATTATAAGGATTTTTTAAAATCTAAAGTCAATTTAATAATCTTTTTAAAGATTTGCCCTATTAAAATTAATATTCTTCTAGTACCTTCCCTCTAGAAAAACTTATTCAAAAATTTACTCAACATCTTTGACATTAATTTTTTTTTCACTTAAAAAAGTACGCAAAATTCAATAAATCAATAACAATATTCACTTAAAAATATTGAAAATAAAACTTACTTGAAGAATTAAGAAAATAAAACTTTGCTTTTTTTTTTAATTAAAAAAGAAAAGAAAAGTTTAAAATATACCTTAAAAATTGGAATTGGAATTTTTGTTTGCTCATATTAAAAACCTAAACATTGGGAAATTCTAGTTAATTGTTGCTTGGTACCGCAAATGCAGCCATCAAGTTTTGCTATTGCTCAACGAGAGATTTTAGTTTTGGTCTTATATAAAAATGTCTTATTTAATTAATTATTTGCATATTTTGTATTGCTTTATAAATTTATATCATTCCTATTGCTATACACTATACTAGTATATTGATTACCTATATTTTCTATTATATAATTTATTTGCTCAGCTAATTTAATTTTTAATTCAAAATTCTGTTTTATTTTTTCTGTTTAAATAAAATGCTAAAAGCTAAAAGCATTTTGAAAGAGATAAAATTTTCAAGTGGCACTTAAAAAATTACTATATCGATAAAAAGCTTTTCCTTTTTGTTTGTTAAAGTGCTTGGGAAAATACTTAAAACAAGTAATAATAAAGTGCTTCAATGAAATCAAAAATTTTCTTTATACTTAAAACCCTTAAAATAGATAAAATTAAACGTTTTAATTAACGGCTTGTGTTTGATTAATGATTATAGTTTAGATAGCTTCATTGCTTCAAGAACTAGCGCCATTCAAAGAGAAATATATAAATAAACTTCATATGCAGTATTTTAATGATTTTACCTTACTTAGTAATTAAGGAAGCTTCAGTAATTACTTTTTTCTATACTGTTGCCGTTGCTTTTGCTGCTGAGTAGTTTACGTATTTGCATTCCAATTACTTTCATTTTAGTTACTGATTTTCTATTATTATTATATTTTAAGAATTTCTCTACTTACAGTTTCCAGTTTCAAGTTCCAAAAAAGTTGCAGTTGAAATTGCAATCTGAAACAAACAAATAAAAAAATTAGAATTAATTCTATATATTTTTTATTTAGTAATTTTCAAGTAAAAAAATTTGGTAGAAAAAAAAACAAATAAAAAAATATTTAATTTTGTATTTTCATGAAAGAAAAAGAAAAATTGAAAATAATTATTTTTCGAATAAGAAAAATGACTGTTGCTTAATGAAAATAATAATTATCAAATAGTGCGAAAGTCGGTTTGTGTTCCAAGTGCATTTTCCGTTGCAAAATCGTTCCACATTTAATGAGAACATAAATTCTAAGTGCAAAAATTATTCTTCGCATTCAAAGCAAGTGCTCCTAACGTGTCAAACGCAAATTGTGTTAGAAATTATTATGTAATAAATATAAAATTGCGTGCAAGAAATTTTTAATGCGTAAAGTGCACTTTTTTTGCTACGTGCAAGCAATTGAATTACAAAGGAAAAAAAAACATTTATATGCTTTTATAGTATTGTTCATTAGTTCATTTAATTAAAAATTCAAATACTGCTATTAAATGCATCGGGCAATTTTTTTTTTATTGTTTTCCTTGCCTTTTAATTATTTTAATTGTCCGTTGTATTTTCAATACGAACGATTAATTTAATTACATATTGTTGCGATTGTTTTCCGTTGTGCAGTTTCTTTTGACCTTTTTTTATTTATTTTTTTTTTCATTTAAGTTTTTAAACATTTAATTTTTAAATAAATAATTTAAAATTTAAGCTTTTTCAATAATAATTTTAAAAATTAATAGAAAGAAAGCAAATAAAAAGAAGAAAAGCAAAAGCAAGCAAATGAAAATACAAAAAAAAAACTAAATAGAATAAAAATTAAATGAAAGTTTAATTTAAACTCTATTTTCTTACGAAAGTAATTTAAAAATTCAATCAACAAGCTGCCTATAATTAGATCATTAGAGCTTTAATGTATTTTAAGTGCCGTTTATTTATCTTTGCTATATTTATTCACGTATAATACAGATAATTAAATGTATTTTTAACTTTACTTTTTTTATTTCTTACTTTATCTAAAAATAAATTAAATACAAAACAAATTCATAAAAATGCAAATGCAAAAAGAAAAAATAATTTACAAATGGAAATTTTAAGTTTTTAACTATTTTAAAATACAACTAAAAGGTTTGGAAATTTAAAAGTGCAAAATAGAATTTTATTTGCGTCATAAATGTTTCTTTTTTTTTTATCTAAATTTACGCATTATTTGCTAAAGAAACTTTTGGAGTGCAAAATTTATGGAATTTTTTGTTAATTATGCATTTTACAAAACTTCACTTTGCTAACATTAAAAGAAAAAAAAAACTAAAATCAAAAGAGAAAGAAACAATAAAAAAAGTTTTTAAAAGTTTATCTAGTGCTTTGTATTGAATATGACCAACACTTTGGTTCTTTTAATTTTTGTTACCTTTAAAAAAAACTGACATTTAGTTAAAATTAAAATGTATGATGTATTTTGCAACAACAAAAAAGTACTATTCAATTTAAAAAATAATTTATTTTCTTTCCAACAATAAATTTTATAAATTTGCATTTTTTTATTTAGTTTTTATAATTTAATTCCGCATTGATTTAATTGTATTTACATAATACAAAATTTTGTTTCGTTGTTAAGCTTTGTTAAAAGTATTAAGTAGATAGAAAATGCAAATGAGAAATGAGAAAATGAATGCGCCCACCACTGATTTCTTAAATATAAAACCCACGGAAAAGTGTTGTAATTTGCAATCAAGGTCTTAAAGCCTTTTAAAGATTTATTTCTTTGTTGCTTAAATTTGCTTTTAGCTGTTGATTTTTCTTTTTAAAATAAATAAATTAGGAAATTAATAAAAAAGCTTCGATTTTTTTTTTTAAGAAAAACCAATTTTAAATAAAATGGTACTGTTATTTTTGTTTTAATAAAAGAAGAAAAAAAACATTCAATGCTAATTAATCTTCTCAATTAAATTAGGATTCTTTGTTTAAAGGAAAAAAAAAAAAGAACTAAAACAAGAGCAGAAAAAAAGCATCTTTACATTCTCCACTTTATATTGTGATGTAAATGTTGCATCACACAAAGAAATGGAAACAATGCAAAATATAAATAAAAAGAATTAATTCCGATTGTCCTAATTTTTTTCCTCTCTTGTACAGCAAACAATTTTTTGCAATCATTGTTTTAAATTTTAAATCTTAAAAAAAATCAATAAAATTATATTCATTTAATAAATATTAAATTTAAATTAATAGAAAATAAGCAATTTACAAAAATATTACATTTTTTTAGATTTTTAATTTTTTTTTTATTCGATGAAAATAACTATTAATAATTATTATTTGCAATTGATTATTTTCTAAAATTTCCAAAATAAAATAGTAAATTATAAGTAAACTAGATTGAGAAAACATAAGGCAAAACGAAATGTATTGCATGTTACAGAATCGTTAACAGTGAAATAAATAACAATTCTTTTTTCTTCTGTAACCAATTATTAAATAACATTTCAAGTTTACTACTTTTTTCCCCATAAAAAATTCAGAATAAACTTTTTTCCGTATTCCTCACATATAAAACAAACAACAAAAATACCTTTCAAAAGTAACAATTTACATAATTAAGCAAAAATAAATAAATAAATACACAAAAGAAGGAAATAAAATCCAAATAAAGTATTAAGAAAAAACTCATTTTCACGGTAACTAATGAAATATTAAATAATTAAACATTCAAATCTCTCCAATTTAAGAAAACCATTAACAGTTTACCGTTATAAAACTGCAGTTGAAAAACAAATTGCACAAGAAATGACAATTTATTTAATTAAAATTAATTAAATAGCAAAGAAAGAAAATGCAAAAATGAATAGAAAAACCTTTTTGTTTAGAGCTAAAAATATAATTAACCAAGTGCTAATACCTCTATTTTTAATTTTGCTATTTACTAATGCAATTTGCATAATATCTGATGACGCAAGAAAATTATTTACCATAATAAATTGTAAAGTAAAATAAGAGAAAAAAAAAGGTATATACTGAAAATTTGAATTTTTATTTGGAAGCAACTACCAAACTAAATTTAGCAACAAACTTTAACAATAATAAATAAATTACACGGCCAATTCGTGGGTAGTGAACTTCTACTTTCACTTTCATTTAATAATAACTGTGCGTCCACTGTGCATGAAATTTGAACTCTTTGATTCACAAATTCTATGTTATAATTATTCCTAATGCAGATTAAAAATCGTTTAATTTGAAAATTAGCATGCGGAACTTTTTTTTAAATTTTGTTTCTGCCTTTTCTTATTTGTTTGTTTGTTGGTTTATTTGTAATTCATTCTGTAGGCTAACTAGTTTTTAATTGCACAAAGTTTTTTTAAGTCTTTATTTATTTATTTTTTAAATCGACGAAAATTATAAGAAGAAAAAAATCAAGGATCCCATTTGACTTGACAAGTAGTAATAATAAATATTAAATAACTACAGCTATACATTCGGAATTATTATTACAGAGTTGTCAGCCTGTAAAGAGAGTTTAAGATTTGAATAATAAAAATTAATAATAAATTTTCAACGTTGCGTCCTTACAAAATGATTTAGAGTGTATTAAATTAAATGGTCTACCTCAAGGTTTCAGTAATTACTCATTAGAGTTAGACGCACTAAAACAAAACGTTTTTTTTTTTTAGTTTCCTGAAAGCTGATAAGCAATTAAATTATTAAATTTAAATCATAACTAAGCTTTTTTTATTTTTGTAATTTTTGTCTTGTTTAATTTAATTTATTCTTAAAAAGATAAAAAATATAAAATCTATTTTTTGTATTATCTGTAATCAATAAAAAGAATAACAAACACTATTAAAAAAGCATTAAAAACTATAAACATTGATTTTTTTTTTAAGAAATTGCCAAGATTGCAAACATTTATCATAACCGAAGAGCAATTTTCCCGACAAGAACTACAAGAACAAAACGTCCTTAATGGTTTCTACCAAGAGTATAGAAACAGTAAACAGTTACTTTTGCAAAAACATCTACTGATGCTGCTCCACTTTGTGTAATGTTTAGTTATGTTCGGCTTTGCACTTTAATTTATAAGACCAATTTAGCATTTGAAATTTGCATTAAAACAGCTTCAAGTTCAAATTGTGCAAATCGTACAAACTACAAAGTGACTGGATTTGAATATTTTATAAATCTTAAGTCACTGCTGAATTTAAATTGCAAAAACAATTTAAAGTTTTTTACATTGCATGATTTTTAAGATTTTAAATTTAAAGTTAAATGTACAAAAGTTTCCTTTTTTAAATCATTTTAAACAAAAAATATTTTGGTGTTTAATTTTATTTAAAAAACCATTGAATTTTTGAATCAATTTTTATTAAAACTAATAAATAAATATTAAAAAATATATTAAAAATTAATTTTTGAAGTGATTATCGATTGCACTAGATTATTAATTTGATGTAATTACTACCTGAGTCTGCGGATGAATGGTAATAATTAAATATATCGGTGAATTTACTGATATTTAACTGCATCCGATGCAATCGATGCATTCGTCAGATGAATACAGTACAGATTGAGATAAAGAACAAAAATAAAATGCAATTAATTGCGTTTTCCTATTTATAGAATTACTATTTACCGTTGATCTTCTAAGTAATCAATTTACTATTATTGTTGTAATTGGAAACTAAATTTGTTTCATTTATACTTATTTAATTATTGGTAAATTTAGCAGCCGTTATAAAATCTATTTTTTTTCCTGCTAAATTAATAAAACCAAAATATATTTTTTCAAGTAAGTGAAAGTTTGTTATGTGCTTAAATTAAATAAAATAATTAAATAAAAAATTATTATTAATAAAAAATACGTTTAATTAATAAATTCCGCAAAGTACCACAGCATAATAAATAGCAAATCAAAAAGCAAATAGCAAAAATAAAACAAAATAAATAAAAAATCAACCAATTAGTAAAATGAATTAAATACTTCAGCCAATTTGCAGTAATAATTATACTATATTTTATTTAAAAAAAATATTTCTCTCTTGGAAAATGAAAAAGTATAGAAGAAAAGATAAAAAAAAAAATTTAAAATTAGTTAATGTAGTGCCATCTAGCGAAACGCGCACCGAACTAAAAAATTCATTTTGCGCATCTTAATGATTTCAGAAGCAAATAACTAGCAAAACAAAGAAAAAACCATGGCTTCTACATCATCAGGTTCTTCAACTTCAATAGACATGTACTCAGCCGAAGACTCCTCATCTTCTTCATCAACATTAAGCCGCGAAGAAGACCCCAGAGAGCACGAAGCGCTCAGAATCCTCCTACAATTAGACCAAGTTTTAAACGACTGCCTGCAATCGACTCTGGAAGAAGACCAATCGCAACGCCAACCGCAAGAGCAATCAATGAAAATCCTAGACGACGAAACAGTCTGCAAAAGCCTGGAGGAATGCCTGAACGACTTGGACGAATACTTGCAGTCCTTCGAGGACGACAGCAATGCCTTCAACCTCGAGCGCTTCTTGCGAAACGCACCCAGTAACGAAAGTGCGCTTCGCCGGTCTTTCATTTGCTCGCGTCGACCGTCTTCGGTGGAACGATTGGCCGGACTCATAAGGAACCACAAGTACCGGAAGACCATAGGCCCCATCGAGTGCGCTGTCGCTGAGGCAAGTGGAAATTGCACAGAGCCCAGCAGCGGCAACAACAACAACAGGAGCCAATTGGCTGCTCCGGTCGTCGATGGCGTCGGCCAGGATGAGGCCAGGATGCCGAAGCGGACCACGTGGGTGCGCACTTCGATGAGACGTCTGCAGCCGCTCGAATTGCCCGCGGAACGTCGCCAAGAGAACATGAATCGCATGCTGCTCGGGAATCTGACGCCTGTTAGTAGGGCCGCCGAGAGGCCGTTCAGTGCTCCGTCGCGGATTGCCAATTCGCGGTCGCGCTCGACCGAAAGAACGGCTTCGAGTGGAGTGCAGGGCAATAGGGCCCGCAGCAGTTCGGCTAGTTCGCGCAGCAGGAGGCCGAGAAGTGTTTCGAGTAGTGTGTCGAGTGTTCCCTCGAGTGTTGACAGTAGTCCTAGTTGCACCCCCACGCCCGAAGGGGATTCTAATGGTTCCGCGGCGCATCAATCAAACAATTTGTAAGTAGTTTTTTTTTTTTTTTTTTTTTGATTTCTTAGAGAAGGGATATTATTGTTTTTACTTTTTAAATTTAAAAGATTTCTTAAACAAAATAAATTAAAGGAAAAATAATAATTGATTTTTTTGTCTTCTTTTCTTAAACGAGAAAATTTTGATTTTAGTTTTTTTTTAAAGATTCCTTAAAAGAACATTTATAAATCAATATGATAAATGAATTATAATTTTAATTAAGCAAAAAATAAATTAAGTAATTGAAACAAAAAAATATATAATCAAAAATTAATGGGAAAAATATAAATTAATCAAAAAAATCTTGATACTTTTTATTTGTCTTTAAATCACTTTAAATTTTACTTTTTCATTTTTTTTTTAATTTTCTTAGAAGGGAAATTTTAGTTTTTAGTTATTAAAATACTTCTTAAAAATATATGTTAAAAACAATATGATAAAATAATTATAAATTTTTTAAGCAAAAAATAAATTAAGCAATTGAAACCAACGAAAAAAATAAAGTTTTTCTTCATTAAATATTTCAATTGATGGTCAAAATTGATAAAAAAAAATCGCTTCTTTGAAAAATATAAATATTATTTGAATGATTAATAAAACAATTTAACAAACACAAAAACTAAGTAAAAGTAATTTAAAAATCAAACAGATTTAAAAATTATTTTTCATTATAAATAATTATTTAAAGTTTATGCAATCAAAAAAAAAACAAAACTAAAAATTAAAGAAAAATAATCCGTTTGGATAGAAATACAGCTGTTAAACTACAAAAATAAAATTTTAATTTAATAAAAAATAAAAATAAAATTAATATTAAAAAAAAGTTGTAAACCAGATTTATTTTTTTTAAGTAATGAAAGAAGTTGCTTTTGATATTTCAAACTAAACATAAAAATAAAATTAATTAATAAATACTAATTATGAAGTAAGTCATAATTAGCAAATTTCCGTTGAAATAACGAAGTGATTCATGCAATATCAAATGCAAAGTGTAAATTAAAAGGATATTGTAACAATATAATAAATTAGTAATTATAATTCGGCCGCATTGAAGACGATTTCTCAATAATTTTTATTTTATTTTATAATTTTTTTATAATGTGTTTCTATTTTTTTTAACTATTTTTAAAAAGTCATTCAGAGCTCACCGTAATTACAATTGCAAATTTATATGAAATCAAACAGAGCCATTACTAATTAGTAATTCCAATCTCTGATTAATGATTTCATTAATACTTTCTTCTTAATTATATGGTATAAGTATAAGTACCAACTATGAAAAAGATTGCAACCGTAACATTTTTTTTTTCTAATTCCGCAATTTAAAAATTTCTTTACTTATGCTTAGTTTAATTTACTTTTTTCACCTATCGAAAATTTAAAAAATAAATAATTAAAATAAAATAATAATTAAATTAAAAGTTGAAATAAAATTAAATATCAATTTTATTAAAAAAGAAAATAAGAATTGAATTAAAAAAGAAATGAAATTAATTAATAATAAAAATTAAAAAGGAAATGAAGTAAAATAAAAAATGGAAAAACAGAAAAGCTTTAAAAGTAAAAGATGGATGAATATTAATTAGTATCAAACAAAGAATTGCTTTATTTGCAATTGCAATTAGCATACACTTTGCTTATACTCCTATAGTATAGTTAGTTAAAAAGCAACTGCTTATTTTCATTCGTTCTATTTACATAGTCGATATCCATATTTGACGATCAGGAACTAATTAGCATTGACTTTATCGATATCTAAGTACCGACAGTGCATTGCACAACATTTACACGTCGATATCTCTTTCTATTGAATACACACATCGACTGTACACACAGTTCTTTTTCCTTTTCTTTGTCATTGGAAAATTTATTTAAATTTAAAAACAAAAGCAAAAAAAAAGAATACAAAAGAAAAATTTCGATAAACGTAAATGAGCGAACCTTGGAAACTTGGAAATTTTAAAAGCATTCGTTGGGCACGATAAGAAAGAATTCTTTGTGTTTTATGAGCGGGTAATTAATATTTTTATTGCAATTGCATGTTTGCTTTTTTCCGTGCCCTTGTGTGTGGTCAAAATATCGATCGGGACTTTAAGAACTTCAAGACCGGAAAAACACTTTTCCGGTGACCTAAAAACATTTCTAAAAGTATAATAAAATGCTCGCAGTGGCGGGCTGCTAATTTAAATGTCAATGTCAATTTGCTTTTTTTATTTGCTTTTTAAATCCGCTTTATAAATTGCTTTTTTCTATCGAAATAAAAAATATATTTTCTTTTCTATATATTTTAAAGAAGAAAATGGTTTGCAAATATTAAAAAAAATATTTTAGGGAAAAATATTAAAATTCAATAAACGACACAAAGAAAAAGAAAAGAAAACAATAAAAGTAGGCTTTCTAATTTTCAAATTTTAAGGAGATTCCTATGACAATTGACAATTATATCCTGTTCCATGTTCCAAATATGTCTTGTGGTGGCACTTAACGTCACGAAAAGGAAAATTGTAAATTACACAAATTAAGCTCAACAAGAAGGAAAAAAAAACAAATAAAAACAACTGTGTAATTTCCATTGTAATCATCAGATAATTGTTCTTTCAAAAAAGAAAAGAAATAGTTCACAATCTATTTAAAAAAAAAAATTAAATTAAATTAAATAGAAAGTAACAATAAAATGAAAAGTCAACAAGTTCAAGTTAAAGGGATTCCAGAGAAAAATCCTCCAATTTCAAAAGCTCTAGAGATTCCTCCGCCACTCAAAGTGAGCCCTACCATAAAGGTAAACTTTTTTTTGTTATTAAATAAAAATTAAATTAAATACAGAAAGACCTCTAGTCGTTAGCCGTAAATAAATTAATTTAATATTAAGTGTAAAAAGAAAATTAACGATTATTTTTGTGTGTTATAAGTTCTTTAGATGGTCGTTTCTAATAGCGGGAATTTTCTACGGATTTACCAAAGAAAAAGTTTACAGAGTTATCGAAAACAGAGCTAGAGCTCAGAGAGAGCAGCGCAAGAAAATTCGCGATGCTAAACTTAAGGAAGAAAGAAGATTGGCAAGCGAAAGGGACATCAAAATGATAAGCGAAATGGTTTTGGGTCCTTCTGCTGCTCAACCGCCAGCCAAATAGCTTTCTTTTTCAACTTAATTACATTTAATTTGAAACATATGTTAAAAATAAATTGCAATTGTTTATTTTCTAAAGTTATTTGAAGCCCTTGGCGGCCATTGTTTAAAAGTTTTTGGCGCGAACTTTAAATATTTTTTTTCGAAAATGAAATAACAAAGTTCTTTTTATTATTACTTCTAAGAAACACTTTTTAAAGTAAATTTCAATAAAAAATATAACAAAAAAGCAATTTTTAAGTAAACTAAAAACTATAAAAAGACAAAAATTGCAAAATTGAAGATTTGATAAAAACAACAATGGATTACGCCACAAAATGGTTAACAGAGCGTGATAATAATGGCACTTGGTTTATATGTCTTTTGCAAAGAGTCCAAAGTATTCTTTCTTTCTATTTCTTTTTCTACTTATTCCACTTAGGTGGTTAGCTATATAGCTACTTTTATTGCTTTTTTGTGTTTTTGCAAATTCAATCTACACTGCTAATCGAAAGTATAAACAATTAGCAAGTGCATTTATGCCGCCGTACTAATCCACACACGATAATTTTCAACATATTTTTTTTGCACTTCTCTTGCAAAATCATTTTACAAGTTTGATAAAGGCGAAAGAAAAAAATATCAGCAGCGCCAAAACATCATAAAAATAACGATTGGTTTATGAAAATTCAATTGCACAATTGACACATTTTTTTTTCTACTTTTACGACTAACTTTAAAAACTTTAAAAGTAATAAAGAATAGCAATTGTTATTTAACTCTACACTATAAACAGATTGTATAGAATTTTTTTGACTTTTATGAGTTTTAAAAGTTTCAAACAATAAATGCAATAAGAGATATTGCAAATTTTTTAAATGAAAACTGCAAATTCAGTCTCTATGCTTTCTCTATTAAAATTTTAACCATATTGAAGTCATCTTTTATTAATGCATTTAATAAATAAAATAAATATAGCATGTCTACTATTTTCCACTAGATCATTACAAGGATATTGGAATTACCTGACAAAATAAACTTTTTTTCTCCATCCCTTTTCTAAAGTTATAATATTTTGTGGGTAGAAAAATTCAATAAGGAGAAAAATTTCTAGTCTGGGTTTTATGCAGCAACCCATTAAAAAGCTCTATGGTCACCTGGAAAGTGCAATACCCGGCACATAAATAGTACGAATTTAATATTTATAAATAATAAAAGCAGTGTGCAATTTTAAAGCGTTATCAGTGAGTGCATTTACTACATAAATGCAAATATAATAAGCGCCGAAGCAGACAAATACATACGATACGATACAAGTTCAGAGCTGCTTGCATGTAGATTTATTCAAACTCAAACGCACACACACACACACACACACAATGCAAAACTGCGAAGCTCAATCATTTATTTATTAGTATCAGCCATCAACTGTCATTAAACGTGTATATTGTAACGGTTAATCGCGTCTGCTCTTTCCACTTCTTCTTCTTTTTCGTCTTCTGCTTCTTCTGCTTCTGCTTCGCAGACTCTATATGTGCCAATTACAAAATTACAAATGCAAATTAAT
Source organism: Holobus sp. GC000080 (assembly GCA_030556065.1). NCBI lineage: Eukaryota > Metazoa > Arthropoda > Insecta > Coleoptera > Staphylinidae > Holobus > Holobus sp. GC000080. The sequence goes on along the minus strand of JASKGO010008089.1, from coordinate 56,218 downwards.
GTGATTAGTGATATTATGATTGTGATCTAGTGGGAACCATTTATTTTATAATTAAATTTATAAATAGATTTATAAATTTAAAAAAGTGCGCATTTCTTTTTTTGTGATTTATTAAATTATAGTTATTAAATAAATCAATTAATTACAAAAGTTATTTAAAAAACTATTAGTTAAAAATAAATAAAGAAAAATGTTTGCCTTTGAGGCCAGAAGTGTCGAACATTTTATGATCGGGTTCGATAGTTTTAATTTTAATCATCGTAATAGTTACAATAATGATGGGGCTGACGAAGGAAACAACGACAGAAACCAAAGGTACCTTTGAATTGAAGAAGTAAACGATATGCTGAGTAATTCTGTTTTCATTAAAATGTGGGAGTTTTGGCTTTTCGGCGATAAGGTATTGGCTATTATTATGCAAAAGTAGGTCGCAAATTTAATTTGCTCTTTTTTATTTTCAGTCTTTTGCATTTTTATTGTTTTTTAAGACAGTAAATTTTGTTTTTGCAAATTAAAATTTAAAATTCAGGAGCAAACGGATTTATATTAACTTTAATTTCCTTTTAATTTATTTAAAAAGTTAATAAACTTTAATTTTAAACTTAAAAAAAAACAATTTATTATTAAAAAAAACAATTAATGACTATTTTGATTGATAATACTTTAAAAATTACTATTAATAAAAAAAATAATTAATTTCAAATGATCAATAAATGTAATATAAAATAAAATAGTTGGACTGAACTTTTAAATTGCAAAAAAGGTTTTTTTTAATCTTATAAAACGTTATAAAAATTTAGTTTTTAAATTTATATTTAATCCTAGTTTTCAAAACGATCATAGGACTTTAAAATTTTACTAATAATAAACAATTAATTAATGTTAAACGGCTAATAAGTAAATTTAATATAAAATGAATTGTACTGAACTTTTAAACCGAAAAAAAGGGTTTTTAACTTCTAAAATAATTAAAAAGTTTGCTTTTTAAAGTAATGCCATTTAAAAATTGTATTATAGTTTGTTTTTTTTACAGCTTTATCGCTGTTTAAACTAGAAAAAAAAACTGTAAAAAACTTGTAAAAGTTTAATTTTAAAATGAATTAGTTACTTTTTTAATTGATTAAAATTTTACAATAAAAAATCACTTTAAAACAACTAATAAATTTAATATAACAAGAAAAAAGTTACACAGAACTTTGCCAGGACTTTATTGCTGTTTGAAGTTTAAACTAAAATAAAAATATTTTTTAACTAAGCAGACTTTAAAAAAGTTTAATTTTAAATGAATAAGATACTTTTTTCAAGGAATACTTATATGAAATTTAACTTTCAAACAATTAATAAATTTAATATTAAACTAAAAAAATTAGACAGAACTTTTTATTATAACTTCTTTACATAAAATTGATTGCTCCGAGGTTACCTTACCGGAAAATTGTATTTTCCGACTGTTTTTTATTTTCATTAAAAGAGCAGGTGTTTTATTAATCTAAAGTGTAATTAGCAGGTGCTTCGACTTTTATTGCTTTATTTTTATTTTATTGTTTGTTCGTGCATATTGCTTATACTCGTCACAATTTCCTGTCGATTGTTTTATAATCCCGGCCAATTTGCAAATCATTTAATCTCAAAGGAAATTTTCGTAAAATAAAAGAAATAAAAAAAGAAACAAACAAACAAACAGACAAGCAAAAAACAATTCCATTAATTAATAAAAGAAAATAAAAATAAAATAAGAAAAATCGCAGAAAAAATATCAATAAAACTAAAAAAAAAAAGTATTAAGTAACATAGCAAAAAAATAAACCGTTTAACTCATAAAAGAAAGAAATTAAACATATTTTTAAATAAATACGAAAAAAAAAGAATTAATAAAAAATAGAATTTTAAAAATCTTAGGTCAGCGGTCTGAATATTTCTTACAGTTTCTTAGTTTCTGCGGCTGCGGCAGCGGCTGCGGCTGCCGTTGATGATGATGACAGTAACGGTTACATATACTACTTCCACTTGGCTTTTTACTTTGCCTTCATTGGCCACCGCATCGGTTTCTTCTGGGGCAGCCATCCGGAGCTGCTTGCTTCATCCTTCTGCTTTGCCATCATTAACAGTATGCTTTACACAGCAATTCAAGAAACACGTCCAGTTTTTTACATTTTACGTAATTCATTAATATTTTAAATTAAACGAAAGCAAAAAAAAATGCATTTAAATGCAATTAGAAAAACAATAACCGTTGCAAAATTGAAAAGTGATTAGTGCTTTTTATTTTAACAAGTAGCAACAAGAAAAAAACAAACAAAGAAAAATGAGTTTTTTGGTAAAGTGCAAATAAAAAATTCGTAAAAAAGTGTGCAATTATAATTATATTAATTATATTTTGTGATATGATTAATAGAGTGAGAATATTTTGTTGTCACAGGTTAGTTGCCATTTATTTGCTCCAATTTCTAAATTGCAAATTAATTTTATATTGTCATTGCTGTCTATTCTATTTTTGTTACATTTTTGCTACTAATTTTTGCTAAACTTTTACTAAGTTTAATATAATTTTTATTTATACTTTAGTAAAGTGAACGTTTTGTTATATTATTTATATTTTATATTTTCCAAGTTTATGCGTTGTGCAAAAATGGAACACCGTTACGTGCTTATCCGGGTTTCTTCTTATTATTCTTACAGTTTTGTTACTCATTTATTCTTTGAATTTAATTTTACTTATTTTTTTATCATATTTTAACACTTTTTCTAAACTTTTATAAGCTTTGTAAACTAAAATTTAGATAAAATTTAAAATTTAGTTTAAATTTAAATTAAAAAGCATTAATTTAATTGAAAATTAAAATTTCTATAAAATGCACAACAACAAAAAAGAGAATAAAAAGTAAATAAAGAAGAGAAAAACTGTCGCTTTATCCTTTGTGCTTTTTTTCACATCATCAATTATATGCTGTTCTTAATGAACAATACACTAATTGCTCTTTATTATTCTTTGTCGTCATTTCACGTAATAACGATCCTTAAAAATTACGAAATTTGCAAAGAGAATGTACAATTTGAATGAAACTAGACACACAAAGGTTATTATTGTTATATTATACGATTTATATCAATGCTTCTTAATAAGAACGACATTTAAAATTTAAAAAAATAATTATTTTTTTGATATAAAATAAAAAACAAAAACAAAGCAAGCATTTTTCTCTTAATAGAACAAGTCAATTAAATCACAGTTACTTCTTTGTGCATGTTCTTTGTACCTATTCTCACTTGTGGAACTGTTAATTCTTCTTGTTTTACACTAGAAACAGTAATTTACCCAACTTATCGCTAAAGTTTTTATCATTATTAACATTTTTTTTAAATTTAATTAAACTTTTACAATTTGTTTTATTAATTTTTTGTTTTGTTTTTACTTCGAATGATTTATTGATTTTTTATTTTTTTATTAGTAATTTTATGAGTCAAAAAAATAGAAAAAAATAATCATTTCAATACTATTGTCAAGGTTAGGAAAAGTTGTTTTATTATTTATAAATTGATTGAAAATTTGTTATTTTACTTGGAGAAAAAACAAATGCAATAATTTATTTTTGTGCTTTACTTATTTCCTGAAATATTTCTTTTTATCTTTTTAAATTATAATATAATTTAACTTTTAATAAAAGTTTACAAAAATTTCGTACCTTCAGAGGTCATTGAAATAAATAAATACTTAAAAAAGAAAATAGAAGAAGTTATTAACTTTTCCCAAAGAAGAAATTTCAATTAAATTTGCTTTAAAAACAATCAATGCAACCGTTACTATAATATTTTATAGTTTAATATTTATTTTAACTTATAAAACGACCGTTAACAACAATATCGAAGACTTTAAAACAACTTTAAAGCGTCCGCAAAGTATATACAGACATAGAAAAAGAGAAACAAACGACAGGATGCATCAAGTTCATTGTCACGAACGATTAAACACAAAGTGCAACAATACTTTAAAGTGCACAGTACTTTTCTACGAAACGAACTGCATTAAAAGCTGTTACTGTTTCAATAAAAACAATAATCTAAAAATACAATGGCTGCAATTTTCTACTGAAATTTTCTTCTATGCTTTCGGTGAATTGCACAAAGTTGCAACAACTTTGTTGCTTGCTTTTGCTCTGTTGCTCTGTTAAAAAGCGCTCTGAATGGAAAACAGTAAGCAAAAGCAGAGACCGGTAAAGACAAAGCGAGCGAAGAAAGGCGCGTTAAAAATTGCTCTTTCAAAGGCGAAGAAGTGCCTTGACTTTTCGCAGTCAATTACACGAAACACAGAAATTAGTCACAGCGTAATCTATTCGTAAAGCGTGCAGAAAAAAAAATGCCAAGAGCGTACTTGCTCATCCACCGGAATATTACACGTACAATATACTAAGTTTATATAAATTTAAAGTTAAAGCATTTTAAAGAGGTTTTCCTGTGCGTCATGCTCAGAGAACTCGAAATTTGTATAATTTAAGTTTTGGCCATTAATTCTTAGAGGACTGTATAATTTTGCCAGCACTTTCAATATTTTTCTATGGGTAAATTTCAATTTATATTATTCTTTCTTTTTATTTATTTTTTGTTTTGGCTTTAAAATAGAGAAAATTATAGTGTTGAATTTAAAACGCTAAAATTACTTCTTAAGTAATTGATGGAAAAGGCGAACTTTATTGTTGGTTTTTGTTGCTGATGCAGTAAATTGTACAGCTGATGGATTAATGCTAAATGGGTGTAGCAGAGAAACTTTCTATTCATCTTCATCGACTTTATAGAACGCATAAGACTGAGACTGAAAATTCACAGAGATTAACATTGCGCGTTTTCAAACAAAGAGAATAAGAGACTAATGAAGTCTCTTGGAAAATTTCCTACGTGAAACAATAATATAATTAGGTGGTCTTAAAAGTGCATCAACTATTTTTATCATTCATAACTTAGAATCAAGATAACGTTAAAAAAATATTTCTCACTTCAGATGGAATTATTTATTTCCTGTTTAAGCAGTTTTAAGTTTGTTTTTAAAACAAATTTTGTGTTTAAAAACAAAACGAAAATAAAAATTATTCCCGGTAAATCAGAAAAGCAATGGTAAAATTTTATTTGGGATTTAAATAAAAGATAATGCGTTCGGTAAGTTAACATTTAAAATTTAAAAATTTAATTAGCGGCTTTTGGCAAAATTTGATTTACATAGAAATTGACGTCGCGGACTTAAAATTATTTCCGGAAAACCAAAAAAACAGAAATGAAATTTTATTTTTGATTTTGATAAAGAATAATATGCTATATAAAATAAGGGTAAAAATTAAAAAATCAATGGGGTGACTTTTGAGAAAAGTTGACATAAATGAGGCACTTCTAAGACACATATTTTAAAAGCGGAAACCGCACCCTTAAAAATGATTTCCGGAAAACCGTAAAGGTATAAATGATAATTTCTTTTTGATTTTGATAATAGATAATATATCCTATAAATTAATTGTGAAAATTAAATTGAACAACGAAAAAATAATGAGTGACTACATTTGGAGTTTAATACGGTAAAGTCCATAAAAAAAAACATAAGAAAATCATAATAAACGTTAATATTTTAATCTGTTTTAATTTATTTTATATTTGTGTGTAATTAATAATCATTATTCTTTGGTAAAACGACTCTGAAGTTGCACAAAAATATAGTAATTTAAAATCAAATCATGAAAAAAACGGTTGTTTTCTTTTGAATTAAAAAGATTCTCTGCTTTCCCTAAACGCAAACTTTGATAAAAAACTTTTACCCTTATCAATAAAGAAAAAAACTAAAATTTCACATTCAGGGCCCAAACAAAAAAATCATTTAGACCGGTAAATTTTTTTAAAAGTTCATTAACTATTATTTAACCGACATAATTTAAAATCTAAACAACTAAAAAAAAACATTTTTCACTTCCTAAACAAAAATTTCCATTCTATTTTTAAATTTAAAACCTTAAAAATCCCTTGAAAATTGAAAACAAACAAAAATTGAATTAAATAATTTAAAAATTAATTAAAAAAAAAAGAGAGAAAAAAGAAAAGAAATAAGAAGGATAATGTAATGAATAAGCATTTGTACATCGTTCCAGATCATGTGAGCGAACAAACCGGAACGCCAACAGCACCGATATGCCGGAAATGGAGAGCCCTTTAGGACAATGGCCTCACAGTATGAGTTCGACGTTGGCCTACGTTGGCTGCACACTGGGCATCTTCAACATATGCCGCTTCGCAATCCTATCACTGCACTTCGGTGCCAATTTCATCCTTCAATTTCTAATCGTCTCCTTCCTCATCGGCATCCCGTTGTTCACGCTTCACCTGTGCCTGGGCCAACAACTGGCGGCCGGCGTGATAGACATGTGGCGGATATCGCCCATGTTTCAGGGCGTCGGCGTCTCCCTGCTTTTCTTCCAAACCCTCACCGGACTCTACAGCATTGTCGGCATTTCCTGGATGTTTGTCTACTTCCGCGACTCATTCGTCACGAAATTCGAACGATACCGATGGGCCGAACCTTATATTTACTACCGAAACGGTATGTAAACTTTTTTATTTCTTTTTCGGAGGTTTAATTTTTAAATAATTAATCCAATTAATAATTTTACTATTGCAGAAATTACGTTCTCTAATGGCACTTACAAGTTAAGCGAAACAGTACCTGATTACCTATCAGGTGTCGTATTCCAAAGACATCATCTAGTTTCCGGTCCGTCGTACGGAACTATTAAATTCCAGCCGGCTTTTAATTTGGCCGTCGTTTGGATGATTGTTTTCGTGTCGCTGAGCAAAGGCCTACGTTCTTACGGCAAAGTAATCTATGTCTTTACGTTGGTGCCCATCTTCGGGATGTTTATTTTGTGCGCGAAAATTTTAGGCATGATGCCCAACGAACTGATCAACGTTATATTTCCGGAAACTTCTTGGAATGAATTCTTCATCAATTCCAGGGTACTAATTACCTTTAATGGATTGTTTTTTGGTAACTTTTTGCTTATATAAATATGTTTCAGAGTTGGTTAGCGGCATGCCAAGAAGTGTTTCTGACGTGGGGCATGATGGGGGCGGCCATCATGCAAATTGCCTCCCACAACAAAAACAAGAAACTATTGCAACGCGATTCTAGTCTCATTATTTTTATCACTCTCACTGTACTGACTCTGGCTTCCTTTTTGGCCAACACTTGTGTTCAAATACTCAAGATTAATGGGTACACCTACCAGCCGGATTCTTTCGGTTTGTAACAATTTATTTATTTCAATTTAATTTAAATTTACTAATTGGTTGATTTGATTTTTTGTTGTTTTTTTGTTGTTGTTTTGATTATAGAAAAACTGTCTACGTATTCTTTTATGAGACATGTTACGGATCCATTACCTCCTAATGTGGCTGGCACACCAGTTAAGTACATGACCCATCATTCTTTTATTGTGGGCGATCGAGTTGCCAGACCCGGCATGGATCCTTCTTCGGAAAGTGGCTATCAGGTAATTGCCTTTTAACTTTTTATTTTCTTAATAATAATTATCTATTTTGCAACTTAAAAAGCCGTTATAATTTGTTCCAAATTTTAATATTTATATTGGCAAAACTGTTTTTCTGTTAATTGTTGTTAAAATCAATTGAAATGGTTAAAAATTTGCAGAAAACAAAAGCAGTTACTATGCAACTAACAAAAAAAAACAATAAAAAAAAATCACATTTATATTGCATAAAATTATGCACTTTATAATGCAGTTTGATATTGTTACCACTGAATAAACATTAAAAAACATTGTCTTTAATTAATTTGCCATTTACAAAAAGCACTCACCCTTTTTGCTGCAGTTCAATGTTTTAACCACCAGCTCCATTTCTTCATTTGCACATTACAGATGCAAACAAGCTTGAAGATGCCTAATTATTAGTTCCACACATTAATTGTATCTTAAACTAACACTTTCCATACTGGAAACTAATTAAATCGTTTTGTTTCACTCGCAAAAAGCGTTATTAATTAGCACTCACAAACTGGTGGTTATTACGCAAAAACAAATGACAAACTGTTAGGAGTAACATGGGTTGCCTGTAATAAAAATTTTAAATTTTCAAAAAAAAAATAGCGAATGAAGTTTTAAACTTTTAAAATAAAGTAAATTGTCGCAATTTATGAAGGAAAAACTAAAAGCAAACGTACCATGAATGATAAATTGTTCTTTTCCACAGGTATTACGCTTTGCAACGGAATTGGTACCAGCGACATTTGCCATTTTGGGTACCGAGCAAATCTCCCCTTTTTGGACCGTTCTCTTCTACTTTATATTGATCCTCTTTGGCATAGCGCAACAACTGGCCATTTGGCATTGCGTCATCACCGGCATTATGGCCATCAAAGCCAAAGTGATGAAGTCCTGGGAGACGACCATCACGTTCTTCAGTTGCGCTGCAGGATTCCTGTTGGGATTGCCCATGACCACCGAATACGGCATCTACGTGGTGTATTTTATGGACCTAACCATCGGAGGTCTCTGGTGGCTTATCGTAATTGTCATTTTAATGATTGTGGCAGTGTTTATGATACGCGGCAGACCCTACAGCGGTGACATTCTTGTGACTGCCTTGTTAAAAAACATCAACTCGCATAAATGTCTCACTTCTTGGGTACCTGTCCTCTTGTCCTTTACATGGAACGTTATTCTACCAGTAGTTTTAATGGTAAGTTTCATTTTTGTGGTAATTGTTGTTAAAATTGTTTTTAAATTAATTAAATTTAGATCTGGTGCATCACTTTCTTTAAAAACGGCAACTTCCGGGAACTGTTTATATGGCACCATGGTCCCGCTTTGGAGTACTGGCCTTTATGGGCGCGGCAAATTGGAACGCTACTGCAACTAATGCCCATTCTAGCAATACCGTTCATTGCCGTTATACAAAGTTATCGGTATTTGAACAGCGGCCCCGCTGATATTTTAGAGGTAAATTACTTAAAAATTCACAAATTTACAACTTAAAACAATAAAAAAACTTACGAACTAATGCTTAATTAACTAATTACTTAATGCTAACAATAAAAGGAATACGACGTTGGAAACTACGTCAGTATTACCCCAAAAATTAATCCGGAAAACCAAAAATTAAGTCTTTTTTTCTACTTTTAGCGAATCCAATTGTTGTACAGACCGCCTTTAGGCGAACACATGGACGACTTGGCAATCCAAGAAGCAGCCGCTGCTAGTCTAAACAACAACACCACGACCACCATTAGCATTTCGGAAGATCCGCCGCCCAAGTACACACCGCCTCCGTCTTATACAACAGCAACCGGCGCGCGAATTGCGAAATTGCTTCGGCAAAGTTTCCGGCGGTCCGTCAGAAGGATTGCTAACGTTTTAGGGGAAGCTAGTGGTTCCAGGAGTAACGTCAATAGAGGCAACACTTCTTCGTCGGCTATGGAACAAGGGCACGGACCTCCCGATTACAATGCCGTGCTGGTGGAGATGAATAACGGCGCTCCGCCAACAGTTGATAATCGCAATAATATGATACACCGCGAATTGGCCACTATAGCCACATCGAGCAATGGTCAATTGACCGCTGCAGATGTGGCCTGCATTTTACGCAGCAGCTTTCGGCGTAGCACCGTTCGCAATTTGCGACGCAACGGGACGCCGCACGACCACACTTTGAGCTCGCTGAGTGCGGAGAACCTGGTGGATTCGGCCGCCCCCATCGGCGAGACCTCCTTGGTGCTCAATGGCAGCACAGACAAAGAACACACTTCATCTGTGATATAGTCTCTAAGTATTATTTAGTTGTTGCGCTTTACTAATTATTTAAATGCTATTTCTATGGTTTTCCTATGGAAATCAACCAAAAAGTCTTTTCTTTCACTTTTTTTCTTTCTTTTTTGAATTGCTAAATTTCTTTCATTTTTTTTTCTTTCATTTTTGTGTTTGTTCTAATGCGTTACAGTCTAGTGAATACTTTTTTTTTTAATTTTTACTAATTGATTTTTTTTTTTACTTAAATAGAATTAGAGCAATGTGTAAATAAACTTGTAGTGTCTTCAGAAGCGGCAGCAGTTGCAGCTTTGAGAAACATTAAAGAACTGATTTTGTAATGCAATAAATTTTACTTTGCGCCCGCAAGTAAGTAAACAGGGTTATTATCTTTGCTTGTTCGCTTCGATGGCGACGTTGATGAGGTCGTTGCCCATGAAGAAATCAGTCGCCACGATATTGACATCCTTCAGCCAGTCGTCTCGGAACCAATTGGTCAGATGTCGGTTCACGTCGTCCGCCAATTTTCGCAAACTGTTCGTCCGGAAGATTATGTCGATCGGTTTGGGCGTCAGTTCGGCCATTATGGCCCACATCGGGTTGAAGATGGTGTTGTGCGACTTGACCGTGTTCGAAATGAACGATTTCAGCTCGTTCGTTGAGCTCTTGTCGCCCCAATGTTGCTGCAACGGATTCCACAGCCACGGATACTCTGCAACAAAGGAGCCAAAGAAATTTTTCATTAAAAAGACACTAAAAATTAGCAAAATTTCATTTATAAAGTTGGGAAAACTAAAGAGAAATTAGAAAAACAATTAAAGAAAAAAAATGTATTATCTATCTGGTAATGGCAATAAAATAAAATATTTTTTAAAAAGAAAATTTAGAAAAACAATAAAAGGAATTAGAAAAAGCAATCAAAGAGAAAAATATTAAATTCCTCTGGTAACGGCAATAAAATAAAACATTTTTTTAAATAAGAAAATTTAGAGAAACAATCAAAGAAAAAATATAGAAGAAAATTTAGAAGAAAAAACAAAAGAAAAAAGAATTTACCTCGGGCAATTTCCCTTTGTCCATAGCAAATAATCAGCGTTTTATTTTGGTGCCAAATTTCGTTTAAAGTCGGTCCCTTTCCGGCCTGCAGGCCACCGGGCGGCAACGCCAAATGGCCCAATTCCTTCTGTATAACACCGACCAATCTTCTGTGGATATCGTAATCTTGTTTGGTGGGATAAGGGAACCGATGGAAATCCAAAATGACCACTTCCTTGGGCGCCAGTTCTAAAAACTTGCGGATTTCTCGCAAAATAGGCACCAGTTTTCCTATTCTCACCAAATCGTGGTTTACGAAAAATCTATAAACAAAAAACAATTAGTTACTTGAGGCAAAAATTACTAAATTAATTACCCTTCGTTGTGATAGTAACCAATTCTTAGATCTATGTATCTTATGCCGAAAACTAATTGCGTCCAAATATCTCTGTCTTGGTTCATTATGTAGTTCTCGAAGAAGATTTTGTTGCTTCCGCTGAAAGCTCCCGAGTTGTGCGTCCCGGGAATAAAGAGGTTTCCTATTCTTTGGTCTTTTATATAATCTCTAAAAGATTTCAAAGATTTTTATTAATGTTTTTAATGGGAATTTTCAAGCTAATTTTGGAAAACTTTTCATCTTTATGTTTTACTAAGTTTTTCCTTAAGATTATTATAGTTTTTAACTATGTTTCTTTGAAGTTTTAATTATTTTTATTAAGGAAATTCTTTACAGAACTTGGAAAGCAAAAACTAATGAAAAAATTACGAATAATTAAGTTGTAAAAGTAAAGTTAAGTTAAAATTAAGTTAAGAATTATCAAACGAAAAAAGTTTAGAATATGACTAGCCTTATGAAAAGCTGAAAAGTCAAAAATACCTTTGCGGGTATACCTAATATCGTTCATCCAGGTTGGATTGATGCCCAGGCAACTGGAATCCAGGATTTCGTTGCCGCGGAATGAGGCAATCCAATAGGGGAAGCATTGGCGACCCATGTCCACGAAAGTTAAATTCGGATGGTACTCCCAATTGCCCGGCTGCCACGGCTGACCGAATTTCACTTTGGTCCTGTAGAAGCCCTCGGGATAATAATTGGCGTTAATCAGTACCCTCGGAGGCATATGTTCCTAATAATTCATTATTTAAGATTATTAATTCCTTAATTTCTTTTCTCTCAAAATTTAAAGAAAATTAAACATTTTTTTTTTCTAAAGAAAAAAGCAGAAAAGCAAAAAAGGAAAGGAAAGAAAGAAAAAAGGAATTTACATTTCGATCCCGGGGATTATAATCGAATAATCCGATATATTCAGGCTTGACATCGCGTGCCTTATCACATTTCGTTATCCAGTTCATCTCCAGGAACGTATCCTTGAGTGAAGAAACTGTTAAGTGCACTTTACCGCATTTTTTTATACCTGAAAAACAGATTTTTAATTTAAATTAAAATTTATTATAAAAATTAAAAACTAAGCTAAATTAAAAAGTTGTTCGCTGTATTGTATATTCTTATAAGGGATCTCAAATGATTACTTTTATTTAATTTTTCGAAATTTTATTTAATTTTAGAACTTTTTCTTTAGGTTAAACCTAAAATGGATCTTAAAGTTTTTTACAGGGCTTTTTTCAAGCTAGAAGTTGTTAAATCTAAGGGGTTAATTAAAAATTAAATAAAAATTTTTTTAAAGAACTTATTTAATATTAATTAAAAGAAAATATTAATTGAATCATTAAAAAACTGATTGAATAATTGTTTAAATAATGAAATAAAACAATTACTTTTGATATTTTCATTAAACAATTGCATATGGTAAGTATACTTTGATAATAATATAATTAAAATTAATTTTATAAGCTTTTTACTACTGAGACTGAAATTTAAATTAAAAAAATTCTGAATAAAAAATGACATGCAAAATTTATTCAGTGGTCATTTAGAAATAGCTAAAAACTACTGACTATTTAAAAATTAAATAAAAAATTTATTTTTTAGTCCATAGCCAATTGATTATTATTGATAAATTTATTTTTAAGTTAATTTAATAATCAATAAAGATATTATTAATTAATAATTTATTTTTTAATTAAAAGAAAAAACAAACTGATTTGAATAAAAACTAATTTGATTCTTATTTAATTATTAATTACATATCTCAAATAGTTTGGAAAGCTTTTTATTATACTTTTAAAACCTTTTAATTGGTTAAATTAAAAAAAATCTGAATAAAAAATGCTCTCCATTATTATTGTTTAATAAAATTAAATATAAAAAAATAATTTAAAAGAAATCTGATTTAATACTTAATTAATTCTATTATTTTGTGAATAATATAATTTAATTTAAATCAGAATTTTATTGGTAAATTATTATTAAAAATACACAATGAAAAATGACACAATAAAATTTTTTATACAGTTCTCATTTTAAACCGATTTTCACTGATTATTTTAATTTTAAAATAATTTAAATTATAGCAAAATAACCTACAGAAATATTTTTTTATTAATTTAAAGTTTTATAGGAAATTATCAAATGCTTATAAAAGTTTAAATTATTAATAAAAATATTTCTGCAATCTTTTTTTTTAGTAAACACATCAAATGTCATAATATAATTTAATTTAATGCAAAATTTTATGGAAAATATTTAAAAAAAGACTGAATAAAAATAAAAAATTGACTCAAATTTCTGTTTAACTTTTAAATTGCTCATTTAGATTAAAACTAAACAGCAAAGCGACTGCTAATTTAAACAACTAAAGTAAAACAATACATTTAAAAACAAAACAAAAAAGACAATTGTTTAAACCGTTAAATGATTAATAAAAAAAAACTATTTCTATAGTTTTCTTTGAACAGCACTTTAAACAAAACACTGTAAATGATAAAATAGTTTTGTGATTTAGAAGGGAAATATCCAGCGGATATATTAGTCATTTTAATTGCATCAATAATCCAATTAAACGCGCATTTTCCTCGAAGCCAATTTCAGATTTCTCTCTAAACACTTCAAACAGTCTCTCGAAAATCTAAATTTCTCGCAAAACAAAATTTACAATTACCGACAATAACAACAGAAGAGAAGCTTGAAAAAGAATCAAACCAGATTTACTATTTACTATTTGGGTTAGAACAATTGAAGAATTGCAAATTTGCACCGATTAAACCGTTATAAATTGGCAGTGACACAGATTTCATCTGTATCTTTAATCTTTCATAGATTATTATAATTTCTAAAGAGCGCAAAACTAACTTCAAATTCATTCATTTTCAGAATTTGCATTCTAAGTAGAATATAATTATTAACTATTAACAAATTAAAAATATCTTTTAAAATGCAAAATAAGTAAAAACAGTTGAAAAACTAAAAAAAAAATATCATAGGAAAACATACCTAGAGCAGGATTAGGTAATCCTTTAGCGCAAAACTTTCCCGCTTGCAAAGCCACAAAGAAAAGAAACGCAAAACGAGTGTTGAGATTCATTTTTTCATTATTTTTCCCTTGCGAACGAGCAAAAATAAAATACGCGACACAAAAAACACAAAACACAAAACTAGAAATAACAAAAAAAAAATTGAAAATGCTACACTAAGAATAAATTCGCGAACAGAGTTTCAATTAGTGACCGACTGCAAATTAGTGTTTTTCTGTTCATAATAGTTGGCTAATTGCTGAAGAATCAAACAAACACTATTCACAATAAACTCATCGATTGTATTATTTCAACTTTTTCAATATACAGAACAGAACAGAGTGTGTAATGTGTGTCGTAGAAAGAGCTAACTAAATGTTGAATGGGTTGTAAAGTTTTCAAACGTACACTGCGCTTGATTCTCCTCCGCAGAGACCACAGTCACAGGCAGTGTGTAAAACAGTAAAGCAAGCAGTAAAGAAGAAAGAGGCAAGGGAGAGAGAATATGACAACAAGTGAATGGTAATTGCTGTTAATGTGTTGTTATTTTACAATATAATACGACCGCCGTCCGCTTTTGTGCTCTTGTTATATGCGGTCGTGATATTCTAGTAGCACCACTCATCGCTTTCAATGATGATACTCTGTGTCCACGAAAATATGCCGACAAATCAGTGAAACTTCATTTATTTTTTTATTTTTTATTTTTTTATTGGTTTATTACACTTTTCATTGTACGTTTGTTAACAAAGCAAAAGTTGAAACAATAAAGAATAATGGAATGAATTTTGCAATTTGCGCTTTGGTTCTTTGTGTAAGTTTAAAGTTAGTTATGGCTGGTTTCCGCTTAACTGTAATTTGAATAATTAATTCGATTTTGCGGTTTGATTTGATCTTGAAAAGTCGGAAGTTTATTAACTTTTATTTCTTTGTTGTTTGAAAGGAATTAATTGAAGAAACGAAAAGCATTGTTTTTTTTTTCCTTGAAATAAAACGAATTAACAAAAAATGTTTTGCTGAAAGTTATTGAAATGTTAAAATGTTAAAATTTGAGGGAAAAATTATTTAAAAAAGTAAATAATCCTAATGAACTCGAAAAATTAATAATGGAACAATTTTTTGGCGTTTTTAGCTTTGTATTTGTATACTTTTAGCTTCGAGTAATTTGAAAATTGTTTAAATAATTGCAGTTTTTATTTAAATTTTGATAAGCCAATATTTCAACAATTTAACCTTTTTTATTATTAAATACTTATATTTAATTAAAAATTTTAAGTATTAAAAATAATAAAATTCAAAAATGTGTATTGCTTCAATGAAATTATTAGATAAACCGCAAAAAGTAGTAAATTAGATGGCAATTAAATTAAAATAAGTTATAATTTAAAAGCCTGACGAAAGAAAAACTGCAAAAACAAACTAAAAGCAATAAAAAAAAACATAAAAACAAAAACTTTAAAAGTTATTTCTATGCTAACTATATCTTATTAAATTTATTAAAAAGCAAAAAATATTTTTCTGCAATATATTTTCCTAATAATAACTTAAAAAGAAACTTTTTATTGATTAGATATGATTAGATTCTATAAAACAACAAAAAAATGTAGTAAATTGAATATGAATTAAATTAAAATAAATTATAATTTAAAAGCTTAGCAAAGGAAAAATTGAAAGAAGATTTTCTTTGATAAATTCGATGCAATTTATTAAATTAGTTTTCTTTTTTGATAAGTCAATAAAATAAAAAGCAAAAAGTATTTTTTTTCTGTGAAATAAATTGTAAATAATTAATTTAAAAAATACTAATTTATTGATTAGTTTAGATCAAATAAAAAATCAACAAAAAAATGTATAAATTTTGATTTAAAAAAATTAAAAGTTTGTCGAAACTTTGAAAAAATATACAAAAAGAAACTAAAAACAAATTAAAACCGCTTAAAAATAAATGTAATTTACTTTTCTGTATTATTATCTGTCGTTAAATTAATTTTTATTAAATATATATTAATTATAAAAGCAAAATGATTTTTTCATCTAAAGTTTATCAAGAAATAGTAATACTAAATAAATAAAAATTATTACAAAAGTTAGATAATTTAAAAAATCTGCAGTAAATAAGAAAATTTACTTTAATTTCACTTGCTTTTTGATTAATAGCTGTAATTTGTTAAGTTAATTTTGATTTGATTATTGTTTTTGTTTTAGTTATTAATCAACGAGAGTGATTGTTTTGTATTATATTAAATTTTTGACGCGTTTATGGCTTGGTTGGCCGTTGTACAAAAACAAGATGAAATAAATTAAAAGGAAATTTGAAGTGTTCATTTAAAATCATTAATAAATATAAAACAAAAAGTATTTTTATTTCAAGTTCATTAAATTAAATTAATAATAAGCTGAAAAATTAAATTTAAATAAAAATTTTAAACAGCAAGACTTGGAACTACTTGGAAAATTTAACAGAAAAAAAAAAACTAAAAAAACTGACAAAGAAAAGAAAACCCAATAAACAAGCAAAATAAACTTCTCTTGCTTCACTTGTTTTTCTATATGGTATATTAATTACTTAATTAGTGTTTTCACTTTTTCAGTATGTAATTTAATTCCACGAAATTTTTAAATAACGTAATAAATAATAATGCTCGCCCATTCTTGTCACAGATAGTGTGAAAGAATAAACAATTGCGCATAAATTAAACCGCATTTCACACACACCATTCTTATCACTACCGTCTCGAATTTTCCTCCGAAAGGACACCACAAGAACCTTTCGAAAGCCATCACCCTAAATACTTTTTTTCAATAACTTATTAATGAAAAAACACATAAAGAAGTAAAAAGAAATGAAGAATGTGCAATTGTTCCCAACGGTTTTCCTAGTGTTAAATGTGTTGAGTTTCGAATACGTGGCAAGTTTTCCACCGCAGCACAACTTTCCATACTTTCCAAGAAAAGGTTTTTCATTTTTTTTTTTTTAATTAAAATACTTATTTTGCAATCGACTAAAATGTTTATACAGTTTACACGTAAGTTAATGTGCAAACAATTAAAATTATGGGTATTTCTAGAAGCATCAGAGTTTCGTCAGAGGATAGACGACAAAGCGCAAAACCCGCAAAATGCGCAAAACACGCAAAACGATGGAAAAGCCTTCAAAATCACTTACCCGGAAGGCGAAATTATCGTTCCGTCCGACAAGAAGAACGTCCATATAAAAACCATTGATGTTTTCGAAGAAAAAAGTCCAGGTTTGTCCAAGTTTTTTTAATTTGTAACTTGCTTTTCAATCTAAAAAAATAAAGAATATAATTAGATAATTAGAGTTGGTTCTTTCGTAGATTTTTTTAATAATTATAATTACAACGATGCTAAAAATAAAGCGCCTAAAGGTAGCAACCCAAGAGGAAATTTCGACAGAGTAGAAGTAGATTATTTCTATAACAAAAATAATGGCAACAATGAACAGAAAGATGAAGAGATTCAGATGTTAAGCACTGAGGAAAACCAATTGGTTGCTGATAATAATGGAGGAAAAACCCCTGATGCATTAAACTTGGGCTTGATTTTACTGGAAAATGGAGCCAAACTTGTTCGAGATTTAATTAATGCGCAATATTCGAAAATTTCCTACAAAGTTTTTAAATTAATCGAAGTTTTATTGAAGTATTTCTTTGGCTCTAAGAACAACACTGATTTTAACAAAGAAAAAATGTAAAAAAAGTTTTCAACCAATGATATTTATTAAAAAACTTGTTGTTTGTATTGTTTATTGTTAAATTATTGAATTGTTTTAAATTATTTCACAATAAAAATGTTATTCTTTTTGATTTTTAAATTTAAAAATGATTTTTCAGAAAAAATTATAGTTAAAATGTGAATACTTTTATTAATTATTGGTTAAATTAGTAATTATTTATTACTTTTATGAGATTAATTTAGTTTTAAACTAAATGAAATAAAAATTAATTATTTATTTAACGAAAAACCGGAAAAGTTAATTATTTATTGGAAACAAATGCTTTTGATTAATTTTAAACTTTATTTGACTAACGAAGTACTTCAAAGATCAAAGTCAAATCAGTACTTTCATTTTTCATTTATCAAAAGTTTGTGTTTTGACTTTAGGCTATTTTAAAATACAAAAAAAAAACTATTTCTTTAAAAGCAAAAACGAAACAAAACTTTTATCACCACTGGCATTAATTAGCTATAATTAAAATATTTTAAAACAATTAAAAAGTACTTAAAATTCAAAGAATTTTTTGTTCCTTTGGTTGCCTATAATAAATTATCAACAAACATTGTTTTTCCCATAAAAAACAACATTTTTAGCAAGAAAAAACACAGGAAAAACACCACAATCATTAATATTAAACATAAACTAATTAAAACTCTCTAATTGGCTTTAAATTAGCCTCATTATGAAGCGGCAAATCAATGGAAAACATGCTGAATCTAAAAATAACCAAAAACCATGTTTAATTTTAAAGTTCCAAATCGAGTTCTAAATATAAAAACAATCCGAGAAACAATCCTTAAAGTGACTCTAATACCATGTCTTATTACATCAACATGTTCTTCTTCACGGAGCTCACATGCATACCCCAAATAATAGACAAATATGTTGGAAACTACTACAACAATGCCATCGGAAATGCCCTCACATGGGTTCTGCTCTTATGGTTCATCATTCATTACATTTTCAACACTTATTTAGATGTAAGCATACTTTCTAAACCCATTAGTTCATTTAACAATTCATTAAAATTGAATTTTTGCAGATTCTAATGAAGAAAATGCATTACAAATCTTACAAACGCAAGCGACTAATAAATGCCCTGTGGTTTGCCGGCTTTTACGGCACTGGATTTCTATACTGTGCCGCTACAATCTTCAAGAACAACGTCAGCTGGTCCGAGTACAGAAACAAGATTGCTGCTGATGGTGGTGTCATACCACTGCATATTTTAATGGGCATGGGGCTGATCGGGACATTTTTCATGCACAGTTTTATCTGGGGTTTACTGCATGAAGACCCAGCTGCTTTTACCTACTGTTCTCTTAGCATCCTATCGATTGTTACTTTCTATACAAGAAGAGTGGAATTGTTCTTATCAATATTGGGAGTTACTTGTTTGAGTAATTTCAGTTTTAGTGTGGTTCGATGTGTGACCACTGCAATGTCTCAGAAACAATCAGTGCAGAAATTTGCTTTGTACGTTGTTTTAAGTCTTTTGTAAGTATTTTTTTGTTTTGTTTTATTTTTTTATGGAATTGTGTTTTATGTGCAGTTTTTAATTTGTTTTTTCAGTGTTTTAGTCCATGGATTTTTCATAACTTTGATGAACATCGTTCCTTTAGTTTATAGTTTCCACTATGGATTTAATTTCGGCGTTTTTACACTGACAATTAGCGTGTTAATTTGGTGGATTAACGAAAGTTTTCATAATGTAAGTAAAACTTAAAAAAAATCTATTTACAATTAATAATTGCTTTTTCTAGCCTTTGTTTAAATATGTTCAGCACTGGATAAGCCATTCTGAAACTACTGATTTAAAAGTTTGCCCTGGCTCAGTAATTGAATGCTCTTTGTTTCCAATAAGAGACGATCTCAGTTTTAATATTGGTCTCATAAAACAAGACATAAAATCAAGAGAGCAAAGGTTTGTTTTTTTATTAAACAAAAAAAAATTGTTTAAAAATTTAAAATTTCAGTATGATTTCAAAACGTAAACCCAAAGGACGTGGTATGCTGGTTCAGACATTAAAATGTATAAACAATTTACTTTATCCACTGAAGGGAAAAACAAAAAAATGTTTAAAATTTCAGGCGTTGTGGCCATCAGAAGGAAACTGAAGAGAAACAGTCCTAGTGTGGAACCAACGGAATCGGAAAGTGATTCGGAAATGTCAGAGGATAGTTCGGAAAATGAGAGTTCCGATTCGGAAGATTCGGAGAGGAAAGAGTACCAAGAAGAGACTGCCAGAGCTTTAAAGGAAGACCAAGAGAAAATTTCTAGTCAAGAAGAAGAAACTACTAGTCTAGACGATAAGAAAAACGATTAATGTGCTATTAAAAGTTTGATGTTTTTTCTACCGGCTTCTAATATTATATTATTTAGTTATTTATTTAATACTGAATTAATTTAATTATTTATTGTGCACTTGTATCAACTTGTATTTTAAAATATTCAAATTTTTGATTGCTACTTAAAAAATAAAAGTGCAATAACGTAAACCCTTATTAAATTACATTTACTGACCTTATTAATTAGTATTTCAGATGTACTGCTTTCTTTAAAACACCATAAAACTAAATATTTAAACAAAGTTTAATTAATAAATTCAAAAAACAATTGAAACTATAAACAAACAGTTATGCAACTGAAAAGCCACAAAACTCTGACAGCTCTCTGTAATTGTCAAAAACAAGAAGAAAAAAACAATATGGCTGTCGTTTGCTGCTGAGCTTGGTGTGTTGTTCCTTTTTAATTAATTGATTAATAATAAAAAGAATAATAAAAATATAAATTAAGTGCGTGCGATTGATTGAAAAGTGTGTGCGTTTTCCTATTGGAAAACAATGGGTTCCTCGCGACATAGAGATAGAAGCAGGGACCGGGATCGCGACAAGCACCGCGAGCACGAAAGGAACCGCGATCGACGTGGTGATCGCGACCGCGATAAGAGACGCGGAAGTCGCGACAGGGACCGCGACCGGGGACGCGACAGACACCGCGATAGGGAGCGCGAAAATGAGCGCAGGGAACGCGCGGCCGAACGCGAAAGACGTGTCACCAGGAGTCGCAGCAAGTCGCGGCACGCGAGCAAGGAGAAGACTCCGGAACCGGACGGTCAGAAACTGGTGGCCGAAACATTGGCCACTTTGGCCGCCACGCGAAACTTTGCCTCCCTGGTGAAAGTCGAGGAGACTTCTAATAGTAGCACTCAATCGGAATCAGGTTGTTTTCTGCTTTTACAACTCTGCAATGTAAATTACTGAATAATTAATTAATTTGTTTGTTTGTATAGAAGAAGCAAAGGCACGTCGCAGGAGATCGCGTTGGGGCGGCAGCGAACACGAGAAGATTTTCATTCCTGGCATGCCCACAATTCTGCCCAGTAATTTGAACAAGGACCAGGAGCAGGCTTATCTACGTAAGTTTTTTTTGTTTTTTTTAGTTGATATCTTGCAAATTTGTTAATTTGTTGTTGCGGTAAGCTATTGTTCTTTTGTTTCTATGCAAGTACTCTGAATAACTAATTAATTATGATGATTATAATGATGAAGACAGTTTAGATTGATGAGTTTAAGGGCGTCGTCAGTAAGTATAAACATCGAATACGGTGTGTTAATTATATTAATAATTAACTAATGCAGATTTAGCGCCTACTTTCTACAGAGCTAACAAATAAATTACTCAATTTCCACAGTTGTTTCAGATGTGTCTGATTGAAAGAAAGATAAATCCAAAAAGCAAAAAATTATCAAACATTAAAAGAGTACAGAGCGACACACAGCACCAGACTTGTTTCAGTCTCTTTTTTCAGTTTATGTATTACAAAAAATATTATTTTTTGTTTGTAAAACAAACAGAAAATAGTGTCCACTTTACTGACTATAAAACTAAAAAACACACAAAACACAAAACAAATTTTTCATGTGCATTTTGTTGTTCAAACCGATCTAATTGTTGGGCGTTTTGCCCTACTCTAACCCGCTTAATTACAGTTCAGCTGCAGATTGAAGAAGTGAGTCGAAAACTGCGCTCCGGAGACCTAGGAATACCAGCGAATCCGGAAGAAAGGTGCGGTAGAGATTGATTGATTAACTTTTTGCGGACGCAAGGCACTTTGATCGATCGATTGAATGAATCGATCGATCGATTAATCGAGAAAGACTACTTTGGTGGCGGCGGCGGCGGCAGCAACAGCAACCGTCTGTCTACACCACACCAAAGCGACGACCGCCGCAATTCCTCGGTGGACGCGCGCTGCTAATTTTTGGCGGCGGACACGCAAGAAAATACGGTTCACGACGGTTGAGCGGTTTGACCACGATTTTTACATCCAACACCAAACACCAATACCCCAAAAAACCATTCCCTAATTAACGAATTTTCATTTTTCAAAAATAGCTTTTGTTTTTTTGTTTTGGATAATAATGTAAATTGAAAATTTATTTCTTAATTCCCTTTGAGTCTTTATGATTTTCCTTTTTTAAAATTAAGTGTAAATTTAATTTTCTTTTTCGAAACCTTGAGAAAAATCTTAAATAATAAGAAACAAAAAGAATCCCTCCCTTTGATTCCCCTCAGAAGAAAAACTACATTTAATTATAATCAAATATTCATTTTGTTGCAGCTCCTAATAATCTTTTTTTGTAGGCAAAATAATAAAAAAGAAAATTGCATAATAACTTTTACAGACAGGTCGAAATTACCAACATTTACCAAATTACTAGTTTCTAAAATATTACAAACAGAAAAAATAATTAATTAATTGTTGATTGCAGATTTTTTCCGATAATTCTTATTTGCAGTAGTTAAATGATATTATAATATTAATCAAATTATTTAGATTTAGCGGTAAATAATAAGCGCAAAAAAGGTTCCTTGCAAATGAAAAATGTAGAAGAAAGAAAGCAAGGAGCGATTTTGCGGCTGCTTTAACTAACAAATGTTTTCTTTCTATGTTTTGTGCAGATCGCCGTCCCCGGAGCCGATCTACAGCAGCGATGGCAAGCGGTTGAACACACGCGAGTTCCGCACCCGGCGCAAACTGGAAGAGGACCGCCACAATTTGGTGCTGAGGATGCAAAGCATCAATCCGGATTTCAAGCCGCCGATCGATTACAAGTGAGTTGTTGATTTGTATTCGGTCGTTAAAGGGCCCATGTGGCCTTCTCGTGTCTCGCGTTTGTTTGTGTGGAAAGTAAAAGGCTACACAAGTAATTTCAGGCCGCCGGTTATCCGTGTCAGCGACAAGGTGATGATTCCGCAAGAGGAGCATCCCGAGATCAATTTCGTTGGACTGCTTATTGGTCCACGTGGAAATACCCTCAAAAGTAGGTTTTCTTTTGTTTTTGTTTTTAAGTTTAGATGTTTTTTTTTTAGTTAGTTGAATTAAGTGATTTTAATAATGATTTGTTTAATTTTTGCAGCAATGGAAAAGGAAACGGGCGCCAAGATTATAATTCGCGGAAAAGGCAGCGTAAAAGAGGGCAAAGTGGGCAGAAAAGATGGACAGCCACTGCCTGGTGAAGACGAACCACTGCATGCTTACATCACCGCCACCAATCCAGAACATGTTAAGAAAGCAGTTGAAAGAGTAGGTTTTTTCTAATTAAAATTTAAACTTTAATTTCTTTTTCTTCGCATTTAAAATTTAAATTCTTATTTGTTACTTTTATTTGAAATTTTCACCTTTTTTTTTGTTATTTGTAGATAAAGGAGGTAATAAGACAAGGTGTAGAAGTACCGGAAAATCAAAACGATTTGCGAAGAATGCAACTAAGAGAATTGGCGCAATTAAATGGAACTCTTCGCGAAAACGACGGCATGCGGTGCAATAATTGCGGAGCTTCTGATCATAAATCATGGCTGGTATGTCTTGCATTTTATTAATAATTAAAAAAAAAAACGAATTAAAAACTAAAGAAAAAAACTGATAAACCAAAAATAACTCACCATTTGCAGTGTCCTGACAAACCGAACGTTACCAATAACATCATGTGCTCGAGTTGCGGCGCCGCCGGTCACATTGCGCGCGATTGTCGCCACAAGAGACCCGGTCTAGGAGGTCCTCAAGCAGCCGGCGAGAAAAACAAAATCGACGAGGAGTACTTGTCGCTGATGGCCGAATTGGGCGAAGGACCGCCGCCGGATTTCATTCGTGGAGGCCCCACAGGTAACGGCAACGGCACCCCGCTGGCTCCACCGGGTGTCACGCCCAATGGCACCGGACCGGGCAAGAAGAGCGGCCCAATGAGCGGCGGTCTGTTCGAACCTCAAGGAGTGCAACGCTCGATCATGCCGCCGCCGATGACGGCGCAGGCTATGATGCAGACGCTGCAAGGCATGCAGCCGCCGCCGTGGGCGAACGCTATGACGTGGCCGCAGCCGGGCCCGCCGGGTATGATGGCCGCACCCCCGCCACCGCCCGGCGCTTCTAGTCCTCCGCAAATGATGTGGATGTCGGCGAATCAACCGCCTCCGCCTGGCGCCACTGCCACCACGGCCAATAACGGCGTGATGCCGCCGGATCCGATGCAGCAAGCGTCGGCGTGGCCGGCCGCTGCATTTCCCTGGCCGCCGGGCACGTGTCCGCCGCCGCCGCCGCCCGGCATCGATATGAGTCTGCTGACGGCTCCGCCGCCACCTCCACCCGCATCTTCGTAATTTCTCTTGCGTTTTTCTTTTTCATTAATATAAAAATAACACAAATACTTATTATACATGCATTAGAAGGGATTCAGTAATGAGAGGGAATTTTTTTTCTTGTGTTGTGATTACAATTTTCAAAATAAAGTGTAATTTCCATGAAGTTTTTTTAGTGTTTTTTCTTTTTTTATCCTCTTTTTTGGATTTGTTTAAAATTTCCAGGTTTTTTTTGTCGTTTTTTTTTTTATTATTTTGTTAGTAATTGTTTTTTTTTTAAGATTATTATTTTTTTAATAATTTTACAGCATATTTTTCCTCTCTTTAACTCTTAATTAAATTCAAAAGGGACTACAATGCAATAATTTATGTGCCTCTTAACAGATTCGATATATAACTATCTGGTTCTTCGATCGTATCCAAAAGACCTGCAAAGACAAATTAATTAATAAATCAAATTAAAAAAAAAACAATTAAATAAAGCTAGGTAATAATAAATAAATTAAAAGAAAACTCACCGCAAACATCACAAAATTCAGCAAACGACGCGCAGGGCAACAGTTCGTCGGTGTAGAAGGCTAACAACTTTTCCGATCCCTTAATGAGAGCCTCGTCGTTGTGGCGAATGTAATCGGCCAGATTGCACGACCAGTGGTCATCGGTGCTGGTCACCTTCTTGAAGAAATAATTATAAATACCATCGATGAGACCGAAGAGGACGCAGCAAGGCTTGTAGTAACAGTAACTCTTCTCGCTGAAGTCGGTGACGGCACGCACCGGACCCGAGGGGTCCGTACTACGCACGTGGGCCAAAATTAACAGGCGACGTAGATGCGCCTCTCGCGTCTTTGCCCATTTCTGCGGCGACTGCAAAAGCACCGTCATCGTGATCCAGTAGAGCGGACCTTCCGCATCGTACGACGACTCGATGCATTTCTCCATGTTGTTCTGCTCCAGGTAGGTGATCAGATTGGCTTCTTCTTTTTTACTTGCGCGGGTTCTAAGCATAAACAAATAGTTAATTAATTAAAGCAACAAATTAATAATAAAAACCAAGTTAATTAAAAAATAAATAAAAATTTTGAAAAAACTTACGTATTGATAACATAAAGGGCCATGTGAATTAAATAGGGCACCATGTGCATGTTGCTTTGGGGCCCACCACCGCCGGTGTCCTCGTGGAAGGACTTTTCTTGCGCGAAACGCAACAACAGCAATTTCAAATCGTGCACAGTCGAAGAGTGACCGATATCGCGATGACTGGTGCTCTCCTGCAGATAGGTATTGTGCCTGGCTAAGCAACTAGCGAATGCCGATTCCGGCACCAAGGGTCCCCACAACGGCAGCAAACCGTTGCACTTCGTGTTGGCATTTTGCAATGCCGCCGACTCCCATTCGTCTCTGGCACGAGCCAAACGCACCGCATTCATGTGGCAATCAACGTGCACAATGTTAAAGTGCGTCACAGTACTGTAACCCACCGTTTTGCGCGGTTTCCATTCGAACTCTTCGACATTGCAACGTTTCGTAAAAGTGTAAATGGCCAGCACTTTACTGGGCTGATACTTGTATCCTTCGCGGCAAATACAGCACACCAATCCCGTCTCTTCGCCCAGTTCTTCCAACTGCTGCAAGATAGCCGATTTAGCAGTCACTTGACCCTTATCATTAGTCCGCATTCCGAGCTGTCCCAATTCCTTTTCGCGCATCGCCATTGCCAAACGTTTCTTTTCCAGACGCGTAAAGTCGCGCACCTGTTTAATCTTAGCTGCCACCTCTGCGTTCGTCTTCAGAGCTTCCAGCAGATTTTCCGCCAGCGACCCCACGTGTTCGTCCGAAGATACCTGCTCCAGGCGATGGATTATCGGTATTATGGTGTCCGCAGCGGAAACTGCTAATTGCGTATTTTCATGCGAATGCGCCATGCCGGTCAAGAAGCGCAGAATGTACTTGAGAGCCGGCTTACTGATGAATTCTTTCAATTCGTCGCTGTCTTTGCGAAGAAGCGTAGGTTTGACGCACGGTGCATGCATCGTGATGTACTCCAATGCATTGCCGACGACTGCCAATTCGATTAAGTAGTCCTTCAGAGTGTTACCTATGGAGTTGCGCTCGATGCCTTCGGTGAGGGCGCAAAACATCTCCAGCTTCTGCTGCGCCTCGCCCGAATGATCGAAATCGTACTTGTTGAAGTCCAGAATGGGCTGGAAGTGCTCCACGAGGATGTGCATCCGTTCTTCGTTTGCGTAAGCAAGTGCAGCTAAAACTCTTGTTAAGTGCACAAGCACTGCTTGATTGTTGCGCACAAAGGTGTGATTGGTGCAACGAAGAAGCGATTGCACGCATTCCGGTCCGCCGAACGTCAGCGAAAATGTTTTGAAACTTTCCAGATCTTTGCTGGTCGCTCGAGCCAAAATTGTTTCCATTATCTGTACCAATAAACATTTTTTTAATTTAATTGAGATTTAAAATTTAAAAAAATAAATAAATAAAAGAATAGTGGAAAAACTTACGTCCAATAATTGTTCCGTAACAGAAGCTTGACTAGAGTCCGGTTCGCCATCGAGGCAGTACTGAAGCGTCCGCAGGAAGACAGCCATCGCTCCGATTTCCGGCTGACAGAGTATCTCCTGCACCTTGCTGACCTTAACACTGAGTCGGAACAACTTCAGCAGCACTTGCAGCAACGGTTTGGCGCGCCACACATTCCGCTGAATCGATCCCAAACGGTCCACCATGATTTGCAGACCGCCGCAATCGGCCAGCACGTTGGCCATCTTGTAAACCTCTTCGTTGTCGACGGTTGCCTGCGACTTGTTATCCAGAGTCTCGACAAACTCCTCGGTGGCATCGCCCAACAATCCTCGCATCCTGTAAATCACACGCATCGAATCCATTTCGCCGCCTTCAGCTAACCACACCTAAATTTTAAACATAAAAACAAATAAGACAAAAAAAGAAATAAAAGAAAAATCCAACAAACCTTTTTATAAACATCTTTAACTGGCAGATCCAAACTCATAATTTTGTTATTGACCAACAACTCCATTCCGTTGTCATCTTCCAGTAAAGCAACCAATTCGCAGTCCTGACAAATCTTGTTCTTGACGTCGCGCATCAACGGCCCTAGGCCGGCTTCCATACAGGAATACGGATTGCCGACCATGCGTCCCTGCAGGAAGTCCTCCTGTTGCGGATCCTTTTCCAGCGTCAGGAAGAACTCCCCGATGTCGTTTTCTTCGGGATAAATTATGGAGCACATACGTTCGAAGATGAAGACAGGCGTTAGGACATCGCGCAACTGACACTTTTCCACCGTCTGCATGCAGACTTGCATGAAGGAGTGCGTTTCCTCTTCGGTACCGGTGGTCAAGTCCTCCAGGATCATCAGCAGCTTCTCTTGCGTATCGTCAATTAGACGCGTCCTTTGTACGACCAACCGACGTAGATTTAAATATCCATTAAGAACAGCCCCAACCAAACGGCTTTTATACACCCGATGAATAACCGCTTCTTCGATGAAGATGTCCAGCACTTCCGTAAACTGATTCAGCGCAAATCCCTGCGTTAAATCCGACGTAAGGGTTGTTTGTTCAAGCCGATGGAGTTGCTCAATTTCTTTGGTGATCAAATTGGCCAACGTAAATATAATACCATTGATTGCCATGTACTGCAGCCAAAACAGTCCTCCGCCCCTTTGCAAAAGCAGACAATACAAGTCTAAATATTCGGAGGCATTTTCGCCGGATGTACTGAGTTCGCTCAAGTAATTCGTAAGCATTTTAATTATTTGTTTCTTGCGACTGAAATTACTGCAGCAGTTTTCTAGAATCTTGCAGACGATTTCGCGTGCAGCTCGAGACGATGGATTAAACAGTACTGTCTTCAACCACGACGTGTCTTTAAGTTCGAACAGATGATTGAAGTTCTGAGGATGCACCTTTTGGCGCCATCGTTTTCCATACTTTTCCGCTAATCTAAACCGATGCAACTCCTCTTTATCCGCGGGTAAAGATTGCGGTCCACTGCTTCGGTTCGCTAACGATGCAGACCATGTTTGATAGGAAACACTGGGATCTTTATTGATCCACTTCTTCACGTCAATAGGAACCGTTTCGAATTCCGGACGCGGCACAACCGTGGTGGCATTAATTTTATCCTTAGCCTTCTTGCTGCTGCCAGCACCGCTGCTTCCATTCGAAGCCGTCACCTTGGGTTGCTCCTCTTGCTGCGCACTCTTCGGCTTGCAAATACTGTACCAAATTTGCAGGCAAGGCAAAATTATAGCTTCGATTACCATGGGACTGCGGGCATCGTTGCAGGCCTTCAGGAAGATGTTGACCAGGGAGCGCAATCTGGTTTCCCAACAGTCGTCCTGAATCTGCTGCAATGCAGCCAACAGGGCTATTTCGTGGCGCACGTGGCCCAAACTACTGCCGCTTTGTCCGCTCAATCCGACCGTTACGCGTTCCGTTATTAAATTGCAGAGTTCCTCGGTGGCTGACGGATTTTCTTTGCTCAGAATACAGAGTAGTTGACGTACCTCTTCCTGGATCTGCACGCTTCCTTTGCGCAAATTGTTGGCCAGCAGCTCCTGGATGAGTCCTTTCGAGCACAGCACCTGCCGGAGCGTGGCATTGATGGCCAAGGCACGTAGGAGCGTGAGGCAGTGCTCTGTGGCGGCCGTGGCGCAACCGTAGCAATTGCTGAGAGCACAGACAGCATCGCTGGGCAATTCTGTGTATTGAGAACTGCCTAAAGTCGGTCCGTAATCGCAGTCACGGTATTTGCGATCATAGGCAACGAGCTCTTTGCGCGAAACCAAGACTTTCTGAATTATCTTGCTCAGTTCTTCGAAGGATGATTTGCATTCGTGGCAATACTGTTGTGCAATCATTTGTATTGTTCTGTTTACCTACAAATAGATTTTACTTTATTTTTGCCCATTAAAAGTACCTTTAAATACTTTTAAAACTTTGAAAATAGTTTTAAATTTTTGCGCACTAAGAAAGTTTAAAATTCCAAAAGAAAATATTAATTTCCACAGATATAAAATTCAATAACAAAATTGCCAATAAATTCTTCTAAACAAATTCAAATTGAAACAATTTCTTAAACAGATACAAACTTTAAATTACTTACCCTAACTTGAGAAGGAAGCCCACCAACGACAGAAGCAGCAGAAGCCGCTGTGGTACTCTGCGCAACCTCCTCGGACCGTTTATCAGTCTTCTGCTCAGTCACCTTAAGCACTAGTTGCTCCAGCGACGGTTTATTGCCCATCAGTTGTTTGTAAACGCGATCGGCCTTCTCCAACAGCGAATTAATCCTCGAAATCATCTTCTTGCGATCGTCATCGTTCTCAATCGGCTCGACAGCACAGCACGGTTTAGCTTGCAGCGTGAAATCGAACTTGGCGTACTTGCAGAAACCGCAGGCATGACACAAGAAGGGATCCTTCTCGTCGTAATTGATGGCGCGGCATTTATGACATTGGAAAACATTTTCGCCGCAATTGGAACAAACGCCAGGATTGGCGGGAACAGCAGCACTGCATCTGGGACACTGCAGAGTATCGGTGGACGCTTGAATGTTCTCGTAAAAGTCGGCATATTCGATCATTAAATTGCACGCCACTATCGGCAAAGGGAATTCAATCTTCACTTCCGTCTGACCGGACTGCATACTGACGCGCTTCGCCTTGTGCCACAATTGCGGCTTGTTCTTCAGCTCGACCACGGCTTGCACGTTGCGATTGTTGTAGTAGATGTTAACGGTGCGCACCATTTTCGTCCGCTTCAGGTCGCCGATGCGGATGGTGATGCGACTTATCGTGTGGCTGCTCAAGAGTTTCACAATATGAGTGGTGGTGGTGAATTTCGAGTCCACCTTAATGGAACTCAATTTGATCGAGGTGAGCGGCACTTCCGGATTGTTGCAAACCAAACACGGGTCGGATTCCAGGTAGTAACCCTCCAGTTCTACGTACTGACTTAAATGCGCGTACAGATTGGCGTTCGGATGATGCGATAACAGTTCGTTTTGGGCACGCAATAAATCCACTGCTTTATCCACATATTGAGAAATCTAGAAAGTTTTTAAAATGAATTTAAAAACCAAATTAAACAAATTTTCAAAAAGCAATAAACAAATAAACAAACCTCAATTGTGCATTCAGGATTCTGGCTCATTTTCAACGAGAAGAATCCCAACAAGTCGACAAATTGCGCAGCTTTGCGCCCGTAAGTGGGCAACAACGGCCACAATTTCCACAGCAATTTCAGCACGCGTTCCTTTTCCGGCAGCCGCGAGTTCTTGTAAAGCGACAAGATAAGACTGTGCGCGTGCCAACGGATCGTCGTGTGGTTGGTCTCCAGAATGAAGGTGCGTACGAAGCGCTCCATGATATCGGCCGGCACATGGACATTGATCTGGTCGACCAAAGCCACGCAACTGGATTCGTCGAAAGCAGCGGCATCCGCCACCGTGGAATCGTCGCTTCTTTCCCTGTCTTTACGTGTTGCAACAACACCAGAAGTCGCTTTACCAGTTGCCGATGACTCTGTCGAAGACTTCTTAGAACTGCTCTGCTGTTGCACAATGGCGCAATTAAGCAGTTGCAGGATGGTGGGCGCAACTCCTAAAACAACACATGAAAAATACGTTTTTAAGTAATAATTTAACCCAATATTTAGCAATATTTTTTTTCTCTTCTGGTTTATCTATTAAGAATAATAATAATAAAATGAACCTTCAGTCTTCATGCCATTTGCGTTAACAACATTATATGTTACCCATTCATAAAGACCTGAAGAAAAAAAGAAAAAAGGTAGATTCATCATTTGCTTTTTTGTGCTTGCGAAACATAAAACAATTTGCTTTCTTACTACTTAACGAATTAAACAATTAATCGTAAAGTTTTAAAGGAAACAGTTCTCATATTTAATTTTTTAAATAATAAAATCAAAAAGGTACGCACCTTCGTCCAAAAGACAACTGACGTGGAACAAGAAAGGAAGCATATCGTTGTGGCAGAGGCAAAACTTTTGCCAGTTACCAACGCGGCTCGTCGCAATTTCCAAGCAGGATTTCAAGTGCTCCACCATTTCCACCAGGGTGTCGTAGGGCAAAGACATGGCATGCTGGAATTGAAGCGAAGGATCGAATCCACCTTTGACGCAGCAGATCTTCACAGCCTGAAAAATAATTTAAATTTTAAACGCCATTAAAAATTAAATTACAAACTCCGCAAAAAACAATTAACTACCTAAAGAGAGAAAAAAAAATTCAAAACAACAAACCTTCATGTGAGCATTCAGGGCATGGATATCCCTAAGCTGCCTATACTTCTCTTTGCTGCCGCAGATGAACATCAGCAATTTACGAACCAATCTTCGTACAAAGGGAATCTGTATGAACATCATGTACTCGCACAAGTACTTGAACCAAGTGGTCTCGAAGACGGTGTTGATCGGTTCCGATATCTCAGAATGCTTGTGCACCTGATAGGGCAACCTTAGGGCCATCTCCGTTAGCAATTGCGGATAGACGTGGAAAATATCAGCTGCATGAACTGTAGCAAAAGTTTTTTTATTAATTTTTAATTTCAAAGCAAAAAAAAAACTTTCAACACTTACCTTTAACGAAAGGCTTGAGGAAAAACGGCGACATATCCGGTGGAGATTGATGCATGTGCTCTTTGAGCAAGTTGCCAGTAATTGAAGATCCCGATTCCTCCTGATTCGTTTCCTTCCAGTAATCCAAAAGCGATTGCAGCAATTCCAAGCAGTAGCTAATGAAATCTGCTTTTAATAAAACAGAGGCAGTTGTGGATGCGACGAACGAACTGTTATCTGCCGCTGATGGCTTTCCACCAGCTGGATTCTTCCAACGGGTCATTAGGACACCTATTAAAATTCCCAAATATTATGCAAAATTTAAAACTTATCAAAAGAAAATAAAAAATAAAAAAAAAAATAAATTAATAAAAAAGTTCTTTTACCTAAAAGTCTCATAATTATCAGTTGTACTTCGCGCCTATGGCTCCTCTCGCAAATATTCTCCAAATTCGGCTTGCTGGTCTGCAATTCAACGATGCAGGCCGAGAGCAACGAATTCAGACAAGCTTTATCGCGCTCCGACTGTCCGTCCAGGTCGTTGGCCAGCTGCAGGACCACTTGGAAGAACGGAATGGCCCGGATGCCCGTTACGTTGCGCAATTTCGGCAAATATTCAACCAGGCGCTCCAGCAGATGCAAACGCAGCACGTGCAACCGCCCAGTGTTCTCCGAATCCGCCTCCTCGCTGCCGACCTCTTCAACAACCTCTCTACCGGAACCGGGAACCATTTGCGCAACAGTACCATCGTTCTTAGTAACAACCACCGTATTCAACGACTCCTGCATATTGTCGCCATAAGTAGAACTCCGTCCCGACACGTTCTGTTCGCCGACAATACTTTCGACACCGCTGCCGCCACTTTCCGAACCGGCACTGCCTCCTTGTTCGGCCGGCGAAGTCCTCAAAGTGGAACCATCGGTTGCAGCAGTACTGCCCTCATCGTCGGAACCGGCAGCCGAAGCAGTGGTATCACTGAAATGACCGCCACCTTCATTGGCGCTCTGTTGTTGATGAATTTCCTGAACGGCATCGGCGACAAAAGCAGCGCCCGCTTCTTGTCCACCCGCTTGTCCCATATCGTGATCTTGTAAACTCAGAGCAATGGCCAGCTCGACCATGGTATCATCATCAGCATCCAGCGGTATGTCTAGTAAGGGCTGGAAGGCCGCTCCGCCTCCGAAGAATGCTTCCAGTGGATTTACAACGTTGTGATTATCAGCAACTCCTTGCGCTTGCTGCAGCATTTGTATCATTTCAGCTTCGACATCATTGAAGCGCAATTCACCAGCAGCCGCTGCTGCTGCTGCTGCAGCTGAAGCAACACTGGAAGCCTGCTGTTGTTGTTGTTGCTGCTGCTGTTGCTGCGTTTTATTTTCTTCGTGGGCTGTAGCAACAGATAATGCAGTTGTTTTGTGACTAGTCGCCGGTGGAGTTATACAGTGCGCTGGCGAAGGCATATAAACGCGTCGTCTTTTGCATTTGGGTCTCAGGACACGACTCAATGCGTGCTTCGTACTGAATGCAATGACTGAGTCTTCGCAGAGAAGCAATTGCAAGTAGACAGCAATTGTAATGTTGCTATAGGAGTCGCAACTATTGAAAGCATGAACTATTTCCACCAGAGCGTAGACCACCTGTTCGGTGTGCTTTAAACCGGAAACAACCACGGGGGCCAAGACTGCGTTTTCGGGACGTACAGAATGCAACATCCACAGGACGTCCATCAATTGCAGTAACAAGTGCTGGTTCTGACCAGATTTCGGTGTCGGATTTCCTACATCTGCACAAAAATTAATAAAACTTTGGTAATTAATAAAAAAATTTAAGAAAATTCATACCTAGAGGATCATCCAAAATAATGTCTTGAATGGAAGTGTGGGAATCTGTAAATTTGACCAGATTTTGCGGTCGGGAGACAGCAATTCCACGCACGATTAACACGAGCCGATAATAATTTTCAGCATCCAGTTCGTGCCTCTTGGTTCCTTCTGCATCGGTCATTGCTTTCAAACTGGTCAATACATGCTGCAACATTGCGTGGTCCTTGTAGGTATGATAAGCAGCCGTTGAAGTGTAGAGCGACGATAGGAGAGCCGTCGAATGCATCTGCAAGGACGGCGGCGTCGGCAATAATAGTAAACGCGTCGCAACACTATTAGAAGCGGACCGATGACTGGCCATCTTATCTTCGGAAGCATACAGCGAGAACGTTCCATCCAGAATCTCCAAAATGCCAGCAACAAATTTATCCAATTTCGTTGAAGGCAACGCACTGATGCAGCCACTGCCATCCAAATCGGAGCCATTAACCGAAGCTCCGTTAGCATTCAAAGCACCTCCAGCAGCAACCGAACTGCTGGATGCCAAATTTTCGTCACTCTCTTCCGGCCAACCGAAAGTCTCCTTGGTTTTCCCGTAAACTTTAATGCTTTCCAGTACCGAAATCGATTCGGGATCCTGCGATGGACCAAAGACGACTGTTACCTTCTTATCAGCTTGCAAGGATTCCTCTCTGGAGAAGGGCACGTCGAACCAACGGCTGCGTGTTGCCGATGTGGCCACCTGGCGCCCGAAGACGCTGATGTAGGAAGGCACACGTTGCGGATCCTGAATGCCCATGAGGACGCGCACGCCGCACATCACCATACTGGAGTCGTTGTTGGTGATTTCGACGCTGAAGCCCAACACTTTTGTGCACACCACGTAGAGACCGCTGGTATTCAAGCGGTGCTTCAGTTGACCAACGTTGTAGATCTGCAGCAGATCGTTGCCGCCGATTTCGATGTCGTTCATCGGCGTGCAATGCTCGAAAAAGTCAACTGGAAAACTAACGCTGCTGCTGGACTTTCCGCCGGTTTTTGCAGTCTTCTTCTTGCGCGGCTTCTGCTGCGACACGTGCGTCGAAGTTTGCACGCTGGGAGACATCCAGTAACCGGTCTGGTCCATGTTGGCCATATAGATTTTCAAACTGCCGTCCTCGCAGAGGAGGATCAGCGTGGTGCGTTGTTCCGCGCCGGAAGTATGCCTGATGGCTACCATGTCCATAATTTTCGACTTTGATGGCGTCACTTTG
Organism: Holobus sp. GC000080; assembly: GCA_030556065.1. NCBI lineage: Eukaryota > Metazoa > Arthropoda > Insecta > Coleoptera > Staphylinidae > Holobus > Holobus sp. GC000080. The sequence continues at coordinate 20,909 of JASKGO010008089.1, read as the reverse complement.
ACTTCTTGTACTGTTAAAGAGTCCGGTTTTAACATTAAAACAACCGGATTATTACCTGAAAACAATGGCAAATTATTTCAGTTATTTTTTGTGATAAAGAAAAAGTAAAAAAACATTAAATAAATTTAAAAAAATTAAAATTAATTACTTGATTGCATAATCGCACAAATAAGACCAGGATGATTTGCTATTTCGGTCCATTGACAGAGAGGCTGCGGCGCTGGAGTTTTGCCGCCGTTGGTCTTTGAAGAAGAAGACAGGGAAATGGGAAAGACGACGACCAGAGAGTTACTGGAGCTGGTGATCGGCGAAACGAAGCTCTTTCCTTGTGCGTACGAATAAAACAGCAGTTTCAAAGTATGCGAATAGTAAATGCTGACTCCGCCGCCAGCAATTTGACCGTTTACATCCTGAAAATTCATTTAAAAAATGCATCAGCAGGTAGCCGTTAAAAAAAAATTCAAATTTGATGAAACCTTTAACGGTTAATTTTTGAATTATTTAAAATTTTCGTATGAAAATTCAAACATTCAGCAATTTTGCGCATTAAATTATAATAAAAATAACAACTATTTGAAAATAAATAATTAAAAAAAGAAAAACTTACTGGTGTAATGTCCAAATAGACTTCAAGAGTATTGGTGACGTAGAACGGTCCATGCTTAGCAGAACTTTCTTCGTTTAGCGCCTCAGTATAAATGTACCCGGGCGAAGACATCAGCAGAATATTGTAAACTCCATCTTCGTACATAAAGGTGCAATCCCTAATTTTCCCGCTGGGCACCAGGAAGTAATAATGCGGACTCAGGGCATCCTTGGCCAGATCGTAAATCTTAACGAAATCCGGTGTAACAAGAGCCAATTTAGTTTGCGAACCGGGCAACCACAGAGCCTTTATGATGAAATTCCCAGTTGCTAATTGCGGATGGAGCACCAGGTGATCAACGACCGATCCGGACGAATTAAAAGTCAACACGTGGCAATCCTTTAGACCGCAAACGGCCAAATAATCGTCGTTACAAGCATTCCCGGTGAGACTCAAAACGGTAAACGGAATGGGCGCCGATGCTAAACGCGTCAACGTCAACTTCCTGGTGGAAGAATCCGCTTGTTTCAGCAGTGCCGACAATTGCAAGATGGTAATCTTTCCCTTTTCGTGGGCAACCGCCAAATGTTGCCGTTTACCATGCACGGAAGACATGCAGCACATGGTGACGCGACGAATAATGTGCGCAGACAACAATTGCCTAATTGTTTGTCCCTGTTCACCGGCATAACTCATTCGTACATTCTCGAAGGCACCCTCCTGCGAGCCCAGCGTAGGCACCATCAGTTGGTCCGTATTGAGATACTTCTTGTCGGGCGAATGCAACTGCTGCAAGGCTCGTAGGGCCCGCGTGTAGCAACCGACAGCCGAATGACGAGAGCAAGATGCCTCCACCGCCGGCAACAGGCTGTCCACGATGTCCAGTAGAATGGCCGGCACATTGCTGCCGCCCAAGTAATTCAAAATCCAGTCTTTGCAGCCAGCAAACTGCTTCGCCACAGTATTCTTGCGTCTTTCGCGCTTGAAAAGCGACACTTCTGTTCTTTCTTTAAACACCGGAAGCGATTCTTTCTTCCGCAATGTTGATCCTTGCAGATTATCTTCGCTGCTGCCCAAGTATCCACCTAAACTTGTATTGGTAGCTGTACTGCTTGCATTTGTTTCCAAAGATTGCGGACTTCTTTTTACTAAAGCTAAACAGGAGCCGTCCTCTTTAGCGCCGCAATCGCAGAAGAAATTTCCGTACTTGGCATAAGTCACATCGTGCCCTTTGTGGCATACGCGAGCGCAAATTGAACAAACACCGACGCCATCCAGCATGCGACAAGTGTGGCAATGGTACCAATGCTGATTCATAAACTCCTTTTGCGTCACCGTAAAAGTGCACAGTTTATTGCAAAGCGCATCTTCATCCGATTCTTCGCCGCTATCCTCATCATCGTTTGTTTCTTCCAAGTACTCCGTGTCTTGTTCCAAAGGCGTTTCGCTTTCCCACGGCGGACTTAAAGGCCGCTGCAGCGGCACCGAACACTGGCTGACCAATCCGTTGACGACATCGCAAAGATAATCCATCATGCAACAGGCGGCATCCAAAATGACGCAATTTTTCTCGTATTCCGGATCGTTGCCAAGCTTTTCGATGACATCTTTATGCGTCAGATACCTTTTGCAATGGTCCAGCCATTCAGCGATGACCGGGAAGAGATAAATATGTCCGCGGCCAGTCACAGCGTCCGCCAGCATGGTCATCACCACCATTAAATCGGTGAAACCGGTGCCTTCGAGCGTCGAAGACAAAATATAGGTGCCGATCGGTAGCAGAGCTCTCAGAATCGTTGTGGCTACTTCTTCGGATACATTACTGCTCTGCTTGACAATAAAATTGGTGATTGCTTGCAACAACTGGCTGTTCTCCTGCACCAGGTTTTTGCTTTCTTCGTTAGGCGTAGTAGAAGCTGTGGATTCGGTATTGTTAACCCATGCGGCCGTTTCCATGGGTAAAGCAACCCCCATGCTAACTGTGGGTGTCGAAACATCGCTTGCCGGTCCAATGATGACATGTCGCAGCCAAGTTTGCAATTTCTCGCCTTCCACTTGAGCCATTTTGCTCATACTGCCGCACAGATAGTTCAAACTGCTATCCGAAGAGTTCTTCTCGGCGGCATTGAACAGTTTGTTGAAGAAATGTAAAACTTTCGTGCTGTACTGTTGCGACATCTGCTGATTCGAGACGCTTAACAGAACTTTAACCAGGTCTTTGTCTCCAACGAAGAAGGCTTCCATCGCTTGACGACCCGCGGGCTTTTCCAATAAACGCTCGTAGAAGCGCAGAAATTCGTGAAGAACTTTCTCATTAACATTGCCGCCCTTCGAGTAGTTTGTAAAGTTCGTGATTAGTTTATAAGTATGCTCTAGTATGTTCACGAAAGCTATCTTCTGATGTTCTTCCGAATCCGTATCGCCAATCAATTTTTCCAAAACTTTTTCGGCAATATCGTGCAGAAATTCCGTGCGGGCATCCAAAGAAATCGCCACTAATAAGTCAACAGTTTTCGACTTCAAATCGCCGTTATCGATAGTATTTGCGTGGACGCTGATAAAGTTCACCAAACAGTGGAGCAAACGTTTCAGCGACAGATTGATAATTGAACTGTAGCTGTAGGAAAACGTGGCCAAAGTGACGATATGCGCATCGATGATTTTTAAGATAGCTACATCTGCTGATTCTGCACTTGCACAACTACCCGAAGACCCAGTGGAAAAGTCACCGTTGGCCTCGTTCCACTGCTGTAGAACCGACTTAACTGTTGAAGGCAGAGCGCCATTCGAATGGGAAACCAGTCCGGTGGCCAATTTGGATTTACTGGTAGCAATCACCAGTACTTCTTGCAAATATTCCAGATCTTGCGCTGTGTATTTGACGTTGGAGCTGTCGCTCTGTTCCACTATCGTATGCAGAAGCGAACTCCTGGCGAACTGTAAAATTACATTTGCCAGACGCACCACATGCGGCATCAGTTCCTGCAGCTCGGCAGTACTGCCGGTTGGTGTTGTTATGTCGGCAGCATCACTGCCACCCTCCACTACTTCTGTTGCGGTGCTGCTGGGAGCGCTTTCAGCATCTAGGGAGATTTGCACTTTGGCGACTACGGCGTGCAGGAGGCACAGATGCATTATGGGCGGCATTGAATCCTTGCTCAAAATACCTAACAGAATCATTTCTTATAATTTTTGTTTTTAAGAATAACAAATCAAACCTTTTAATGAAAAAAATCTTACCTTTCTTTAATTCAGGCATCAAAACGGTGATGCAATTCTTTGCAATTCCAACATCAAACTTCACAGTATTGACCTGTTGCGAAATGGAGCGACACTGTTTGACCATCCCTTGACTTGGGTCCTGTTTCATTAAACTTTCCTTGAGCCACTGGGCGAAAGTCTTCAGCGATATCCGCGGCGCCCATACCATGGTATAAAGAAGTAATGGTCCTGGTGGTATCAGTTCCCCAGTGGACAGTCTTTCGAAGAATTGAATGGACGGAGGTAATGTTTGCAAAAGTCTGCATAAAAAACAACATATAAAATACAAAAAATAATTAAAAAAGCCATAAAAAAAAGACAATAAACAAAAACTTACTTCCAACAAATGGTAAAGCAGTACTGCACAGCGCAAAGACCCATACCAGTAGCTTTGAAACCGTTTCCATTGCTGGTAATATTGGTCACATTGAGGATTTCTATGAGAGCATCAACGACCATCGGATACCGCACTTTTTCCTGGGTGGTCAGTATGAAATTGCAAGCCAGTCCGTCCAATTTGGGCGCGTCCGGATTGATCTTGTTTTCGGAATGGGCGAGCACGTAAAAACGCGGCTTCATTGCTGCAAACTCTTCGCGCCCGTTGGCCCCTTTGGCAAAGCTATCGTCGACATCGCGCCACGGCGTGAACATCCGCGACATGTTGCTCTCCTTATCCCTGCTATCTTCGCTCAAGCTGGTCGAACTGAACAAATTGAACTGTATCTGATCGATTAGCTGCTGCGGCGGATCGTACAGATGCTTCATGATGTAATCGAACAGAAGCAGCAGACGCGACAAATGCAGAAGCTGCGAGTCGCGCAACGGGCCGCGTACAATTTCCGCGCAACGAATCAAACCGCCGGCCATCGACAGCACCACCGACTTCTTCTGCATCAAATTCAACGAATAGAACAGATAAACCAAAACCTGTGCATGTTCCACATTCAAATCTTCGTTCTCCCCGCTGCCATCAATTGCTGCAGCGGCCGACGAAGAAGTACTCAATACGTTCTCGATAAGAGTATTGACCAGTCGATGCCAGATGCTGATAACCGATGCTTCCTTTTCGTTGGTGGGACGCATGCAGAGCACTTGAGCCAAAACGGCTAAGCTCCTCGAGTAGACCTGCAGCGGCCAACCGTGCGGCACGTCGGAATTCCAAGGCGATATCCCGAGGTGGCCCAGTAGGCTAGTTTGCAGCTGCTGGAGACTGGGATGCGTGACCAGATTGTGCGTGAATCGAGCCAACGAGCCGGAGAACTTGCAGTACAACTGGCCCAACTGTTGGCCAAAGTATTGCGAAATGGTGCCCACTTCGGTGCGAGCCGTCTCGCGATCCAGATCGCGGATGATGACGGCCAAGATGACCATCTGTTGTTCGGTGATGCCGTTCTTCAAGTACTTGGCCACGAGCGCACTGCTCGAGAGCAGCAGGTGGCGATTGAGAAAGGAGAAAATGTTGGTGGCGAGCGTGATGAAACCGTGCGCTTCGCCCTTCTCGGGAACTATCGAATTGGCGCGTTCCGTTTGTATGGATTTAGCGTCGGCCGTTTCGGCATAGGTTGATGTTTTTGCGTCGCTGTTTTCCGGTGGCGCCAAGGTCTCTTCGAACCACTGGCCTAGAATCGGTTCGCTGTCGTCGTCTTCGTCGGTGGAGACGTCCGAGCAGAGTATCATGTCTTCGTAGTAGGTAGTGGAGTCGCTCTGGCTGAATGTGTCTCCTTCGGGCGGATGGATGCGCTTCAAAGTGCACGCTTTTCCGTAACTGACCAGCGATAAATAAAAGAGCAGCTGGTTCAGCGGGGCCGTCGACATGATTTTCACGGCGCGCTGCTGAGCGGTGAACGAGCCCAGAATTGAAATCGGAGCTGGATCCACCTATATTACCATATTACACAAATTAATTTACAATTAATTAATCCTACAACCTCAAACAACATTCGAAAAATATTGTCTTTTTTTAAATTTAAATCAATTACTTTAAATTTTTGAATCAACGGCTTTAATTTAATTAAATTTAATTTACGTTTTATTAATTAAAAACGGAAAAGAAACTTACCGGTGCACTGGAAACATCATCACTGACTTCCAAATTCAAATCTTCGAACAAATCGGAGAGCAAAACCAATGCTCTGTTCGTGAGGGCAACTGAAAGCACGCCGAAAGACTGCTGGAACTTGATCAAACCGGACCGTCCGGAACCGCCGCCGGAAGATTCGCGCGACTTGCTCGGACTGCGACCTTTGTCTTCGCGCAAATGCGCCGGCTTCTCGCTAGGAGATGTCCAAGTGGTGATATGACTTTGCAAACCGGATATCAGTACCCAAGCGCCTGCCAGCGCAAAATTTAAATAGATCTAAAACATTTTAAAATTAATTTTAAAACTTTTGAAAAAACATTAAACAAAAATAAAATAAATAAAGATTTAAAAAAGTAAATAAAGAAAAATTAAAAAAAAAAAATATATATATATATATATATATAAAATAGAAGAAAATACCTGTCCTCCAGCTCTAGTTGAATTTTGAATAACATTTCCTATATGAGCGTGCATATTGAGAGCTTCTTCAACCAGCTTGACTGCACAATTTTCAACGTCGTCTTCCTTGTGTCCGGCCTGCGATTGCGAGCATCCACTGCCGCCTCCGCCGCCGCCACCGCCACTGCATTTCGGCGAAACCGTCGAGCCGAACGCAAGTATCGAACTGGCCGTTGCCTGACTAGTCGCGCAATGCAAAACGCACATACTCAGCATGCACAATTTCTCCAGCTTGCTGCTGGACAACGGCTCCAGGACCGGCAGATTTATTGCCATCGACACCAGGCTTATTTCCGAGAGGGTTGCTTGCAAACTGCGAATACAAATTTTTAATATTTCAACTTACAAACTAAATAAAAACGTTTGGAAAAATTCAATTTCCAAATTTAAAAGAGAAAACATTTTCAAAAACATTCAAATTTAAATTTAAAATAGAAAAAAAAATGAAATTTAAGAAAAAAATTAATAAATAACTAATAAAAATGGGACTTACCTATTTCTAATAGCTGTGGCTTCAGCATGCGTTGAAGGAGAGCCGAAAACCTTGCCGGCCAAAGCGTCTTCAATTTTTGCACGCGTTTTTTCGATGATGGGTAACGAGAGGCACAAGTCTAGAAACTTGTCGCCTGCATTGAGCTCATGCAGAGAATCGGCGTTTCCTTTTATGAACAATTTCTAAAAAACAAAAACATTTTCTCAGTAAAAAAAAAAAAAAATGAAAAAAGAAAAAAAGTTGAAACAATTACATTGACTTCAGTTGGTTCATTAACAGCTGTTTCCACTGCAGAAGAGGCAAACTGCTGCGCATTACTTGTCGTCGATGTATCACAAGAGAGAACTGTTTCCCTCAAAGGCATCACTAATTTATCGGAAATTACGCAAATTATATCGTTTCTTATAGGCTCTGACTTGCTAGATGAATCTTTATCTAAAAAAAAATTCAAAATAAGAAATTAAAATTAACAATATTTAAAATTAATGAAGAAAACCTTTAGGTATGAAAGTTTTAGGTGCTGTTTGAGCCTTTAAGACATCAGTGAAAGCATTGATATCTGAATCAGTAAATCCACTGCTGCCACTGTTGCAAAGCACTCGGATGCTCTTTAAGCACCTCTCCAAATTCGAATGGGACTCTGATCCTTTTGCTTTACTATCAAGTGACCCAATCAGATACTTCAGAATGAAGCAGCAGGCTGTGTGCACCACATTCAAGTCTTTGGCAACTGTAACTGAATTTGAAAACATGAAAAAACATTTTTCCATAAAAATTACTGAATACTTACAGCATTTTGAATAGTAGCTGATATAGTGAACTGCAAGTGTAAAGTAATGGTCGAAATACACATGATGTGCCTCAGTCTGTTCCAGTACATAGCTTTGACTGTAAGAGAAACACAAAAGTGGGAAATGAAACATGAAACTTTTGTTTAATGATGGACGTGACGATGAATAATGAAATAATTGATGGCAAGTGGAAACTTACCATTTCACAATGGCCCTGCACAATTCCAATACTTCCTTTCTGCAGTCGGTTTCGCTTTGGGCGCACAGCAGCGGCTCCAGGAGCCCCGACCACTCTATCACAATTCCATCGCTGTTAGCAGCCATTCTTTTCAACGTTGCTAATGATTTTCGCACAATACGACATTAAATATCACTTCGGCGTCTCACTGACTGACTGCTGAACGTAATAATGCAATGTTATTTTACGCCGCACGCATGCAATTCACTCACCGAACAGCAGCAGAATGACAAAACAATTCTCCGATTGATACAAATTTAGGGATTTCGTTTCGCGATTGTCTGCAGTGTCCCAGAAATGTCACACGACTCTTTGACAGTTGAATTTTTCAGGATTCTCCATATTTTTTCAACAGAAACACAACACTTTTTTTCATATTTAAGTCACATTATGCATTTTTTATAAACAATTAATCTCATTGAATCAACAATAAAACAAATTGTTATTGTTTTTACTTAGAAAAACAATAAAACATTAACAGTAACTAAGGGCAACAGTGATTTTAAAGTTGCCTACATTGACACTGCTTGTGCATGCTTTTATTATAACCTTACATTTTTTCAAAATTAAGAATTTAAAATAAATAAGTTTTTAATTAATTAAAACCATTAAAAACTTTTAAAATGGTAAAAACAGTTAATATTCTATTTAAAATAAACTTATTTGATGTATTTTAGGACGTTTTATCAAGACCAGCTGATGAATTTGAAAATGATCAACAACTCGAAGCAATGTGGGCCATGAAAGCCTTTGAACATGCTGAAATTTACTTTAATGTACGTTCAAAATTATTTTTTTACTTTTATAATTAAGTAATTAATCTTGCAGATTATTTGTTCAGCAGATCCATCAGTTCTTAAGCTTACACCATTCGATGATTTGATTTACAAAGTATTCAGAGAAGAATTTCCAAATTTAAATGTACAGCTCATAAATGAGGATGAAATGAAGAGTGCTAATGGCAAAATGCTCTGGAGAGAATTCTGTGAAAGATTCAAGTTTGTTGAAGACTACAGTTTTGGTACTTTGCTCAGAGCAGATGCCTGTAGAGATTATTCAGAATCAAACTCAATTTTGGTGCCTAAAATTCAGTTTTATGCCATTGAAATTGCCAGGAATCGCGAAGGAATCAACAGAAATCTCAGGAAAACCATTAGAAATAAGTCTTAGTTATTACTTAATGATAAGTATGTTTTTTTAAATGTATTTTTTGAATACAAAATAATTAATAAAGTTAAGATGCATCTACAGCTGCAGCCGATGCGGATTCTTCAGTGTATTTGCCCTTATCTTTACCCAATGCAGCCAGACGTCCTTTGGCCCTTCGGTCGATAATCTTTTTCCTGTCCTTTTCCATCTTAAGCTTAACAATTACACACTAAAAACAAAACAAACAACTTTAGCTACTGAACAATAAACTAAAAAATAAAATAAAACATTTATAAAAATAAATTCAGAGCCTAAAATTTCACCATTTTACAACTGTAACCAAACAATTCACATTCTTAATTAGGAGAACCCTAAGAAATCATGCAAACTGTAAGTTCAACGTTGCGTCTACGAATGGTTTATGATCATCATTACAACCTCCACTTACTGCACAAATAATAAATTTAAACTAAACAAGAAATCCTACCTTGGATGGATGGATACCAACATAAACACTGGCACCATTAGCTTTTTCACGCTGAATCCTCTCAATGTAGATGACAAATTTCTTTCTGTATACTTGAACTACTTTGCCAACCTGTTGGCCCTTGTAATGTCCTCTTACTACCTGTAAACCAATCAAATCACACTAACTGTAAGCTAATTAGAGCACTTTTAATACCTGAACTTCATCATCTTTGCGAATGGGCATTGACTTTACATTGTACTTCTGCTTTAACTCTTTGGACAGCGGGGAAGACATGAGCCGCCTCCGGATGTGCGATGGGGCAGTAAAATGCCGTTTTCGGTTTTTACTGCGAGAAGCAGACACCAGTTTATTGAATTTCATCCTGCGACGTTACTACAAAACAACAGACATGTTAATTTTGAGGTTAGAAAAACAAAATTTTAATTTTTGAAGGAAGAATGCTTTAAATGAGGATATTAATCAGTGGAACGATAACAAAGGGTTGTAAAAATTAAGGATTCGAGGAGATTTCGCTAATTAATGAGCCGATGATTAAGGATTACAACAATTTGCTTACCGTATACGACGCACAACACCAATGATGACGGAAAGAGAGAGATGACCGACTGCAGCGCCACCACCGCAATTTTCACGAATTACATTCAAAATTCAAATTAAAATTTAACTGCTTTTTTGCGGTATAAAATAATGTAAACACATAAAACAACTTGAAAATTGTTAAAAATAAATGCAAAAATACATTTGAAGCAGTTTTCATTAACATTAAACAACACTAAAGTTGAGAAAGTGGAACAAACACTAATTTAAGTATTCAGTGCGCATGATAAGTATTTTTTTATGTAATAAATAAAACATTCCTGCCGAACCACTCAGTATGAAAGCATTAAAAGCTTGAATCAAATGCATACGAAATTTCAGTAGCAAACGTGAAGGACAAACCAAAAAAATGTTGGCTTTTAGAACTTTGGTAACACTCTTTTTTTAAAACACACAAAACCTACTTTGCAACAATTAAAGAAAATTTAATTAAAGGCACGTAGGTTACCAACAAAAACAATAAGACAATGCAGTTCTTCCACTGTGCATTTACCATTGGACATTTTAAGCGACGACGAGCAGGCCATGAAGGAAACTGGTAACTTTGACCTTTTTTGTTTTTGTTACTAAGCAACTCCCAAACTGTTTTATTTACTTATTACTTAATTAATTTAAGAAATGTTTTTTTTGTAATCTTTAAAGTAAGTAGAATTGCCAGAGAACAAGTGGCCCCACATGTAAAACAGATGGAATTAGATGGAAAGTTTAAACCGGAAGTGGTAGAAACAATTTTCCAAAATGGAGTAAGTTTCCTCCCTTTTTTTTTATTTAAATGATTAGAAATTTACATTAAATAATTAATTAATTAAAATAATTTATTGTAAAGCTAATGGGTATAGAAATACCAACGGAATATGGAGGCGCCGGTTGCAATTTCATGACGACCATCCAAGTGATCGAAGAACTGGCAAAAGTAGATCCGGCCATTGCAATTCTAGTGGACATTCAAAATACGCTAGTGAATAAAGTGCTCTTAAAGTTGGGCACTGAGGAGCAGAAAAAGAAGTACTTGCCGAAACTGGCAACCGAATGGTCAAGCAGTTTTGCTTTGTCGGAATCCGGAAGTGGTTCCGATGCGTTCGCTTTGAAAACAACTGCCAGGAAAGACGGAGATAAATTTATTTTGAACGGAAGCAAAATGTGGATATCGAATTCCGATATTGCCGATTTGTTTCTGGTGATGGCAAACGCTGATCCAGAAAAAGGTTACCGGGGAATCACCTGTTTTCTGATAGAGCGCAACACTCCCGGCTTTTCTGTCGGCAAAGCCGAGAAGAAGTTAGGATTGACGGCATCGGGTACTTGCACTTTGAATTTCGATAATTGCGCGGTGCACAAGGACCAAATTCTGGGCGAATTCGGCAAAGGGTACCAATATGCCGCAGGTTATTTGAACGAGGGCCGCATTGGAGTGGCAGCCCAAATGATCGGATTGGCACAAGGATGCTTCGATGCAACGATTCCTTATACTTTAGAAAGGAAACAATTTGGACAACCGGTTTTCCAGTTTCAGGTAATTTAAAATTTACAAAAACAATGTAAATTAATTAAATTAATTTGCAGGGAATGCAACATCAAATAGCTTTCCTTGCAACTGAAATAGAAGCAGCTCGTCTTTTAATTTACAATGCGACTCGTCTTGTTGAACAAAACAAACCATTCGTAAAGCAGGCCTCAATGGCCAAGCAGTATGCTGCCAAGGTGGCCCAAAGTACCACAATCCAATGCATTGACTGGATGGGCGGCGTTGGCTTTACCAAAGACTTCCCGCAGGAGAAATTCTATCGCGACGTAAAAGTAGGCAGCATTTACGAGGGTACATTTAATATACAACTAAATACTATTGCCAAGTACATTCTTAAAGAATATTCCAATCAATAAACCATTTGGATGTTGATTTGAAGCTATTTGGGATCGTGTGGCAACTTGAAGCCTACCATATTAGCGGTTTCCGCAATGCTCCTTTCGCCTTTGCCGCTGTACTCCTCGTTGATTTCCTTGCAGACTCTTGTGCTGCGCAAGTAGCACAGGTAACTGTGGGCTAAAAAGTTGAGCTCTTCGTTGGCCTTACAGATTTGCTTCTCGGTGAGCTGATGCTTTCTGTACTGGGCCATCAAGTAACTATAAAGTGGACTTTTTCGGGCGCTGCCTTCGCTGCTGGCCCTGCGCAACTCGCGAAGGAGTCCTCTGAGCGTTCCCAGAGTACTATTCATTATTCCCTGTAATGTATTCAATGTCTGTAGACTTATACACGGGCTCTGTGCATTCCTGCCAGAAGTTTGGGTCGATCAAAGCCAATTTTTCCGGATTGAAAACGTGAATTGCCAAGTCGTTGAATATTTCAAAGTACTTGAAACTGTTGATGATAGCTACTTCCGCAACGTGCGGACAAATATTCCAAATATAATTGGCGGATTCTAATAGGACGCGTTTTGAAGTGGTTTCAATGATTTTGTTGAAACTGTTGGCAATTATAATGCTGTTTTTTAAATTTTCAGCATTCCAATTGGCCCACAGCAAATTGTTGCTTAACTGTTTAGGACAGTGCGGTAGAAAATATAATGTAGGATTAGCGGATTTGTATTTTCCTTCGTAATTTTCGGGGAAAATTTCAAAATGAAGTTCAATTAGTAAATCTTTTTCGGCTGAACTAAAAGCCGGATCGAATAATTTCACTTTTGCGGTCTTTAAATGGTCTTTTAGTAAACTTAATAAAGCTAATTGGTAACGCGCAGACATACAATATGAAAATCGACCCAAACCCAAGCATATGATGTCCAAAATGTCCGACTTTTGCGTTTTGATTATCAAAAGAGATTCATCGACAGCAGCTTTTACGTTTTGGTAAAAGTCTGATAGGATTATATCCTGTTTGGCATCATTGATTCGCCTAAAATTGCGTCTCTAATTATATGATTTATCTGCATTTGTAATTTTTTATATTCATGCAATAAATTAATTTGTTTAAATACAAATTACAATGCAGTTTACCTGATTATGGTTTCTTTATTGAAATCGTTAGGATCTCCGCACACAATTCTGTGGATATTTTGTACGTTTTTATTTTGATTGTTGCGTCTATTATAAGTTACTAACTTAAATTCTTCGCTGTTATCACTCATAACACTGTTACGTAAAAAAATACTTTGTTGTTAAGTTTTTATTTGAAGAGAATCAGGTTATGTTGCCTAAAACAAAAATGGCGTCTGTAAGTCGGCCATTTGTAAAATTTGAAAAGTTTTTTTGAATTTTTGCTAATTATTCAATTAAAAACGCAAATAAATCACCTGAAAGTACTTGTAACAACCAATTAATACTTTAGAAAACTAAGTAGTTAAGTAAACAACCTATAGAAATCAATTAAAAGTGTTCGGCAGCAGAACTTAAACTGCTTTCGAAAAGATGTCGCGTAGATTCAGTTTAAGCGCAAAAAAAAATCAATTGAATTGTATAAAATGTTCTGAAGGCGCAATAAAAGCCCAGCAAATAGTTCAATTTACTGGAGCGCTCGAAGCGTGAATGAAATTAACAAAGTAATCATTGCCTTCGAATCGAATTAGGAGTTAATGGGAGCGATTTAAATTCGGATTGGACACGCAAGGCGCGCGGAGGCGTCGCGAGCGGCACTTTGGAGCGTCGCGACGCACTCAAATTCGGACGCAGTTAGTGGCGCGTTGTTTGTTCGCGTGCAAGCAACCGATACACGATAGAATATTCGGGGGGGTCCGAAGCGATAGTTGCGGAAAGTTTTCCATTCGGAGAAAAGTGCGTGGAAAAGGGGGGAAAAAAAGGTGCGTGAGCGGAAAAGATGTGGCCATGATCTGTATACTTCTTTTTCCTGGATGTGCTGGACGCGCACAATGGACCACCCAAGGTAAGCTTGCGAAAAGTTTTAATAAGTCTCCATATCGGTTTCTTTTTGTGCCAAGTTGCCTAATTAGTTTCCCGATCCTTTTCCGAACACTTAATTGTCCGTATTTCGAGCAAAATTTCCTTTTATAAATAGATTTTGCTAAGTTTTGTATGTTTTTTTTTGTTGTTGAAAAAAGTTTTGAAAAGTGAATAAAAAGTAGAATTTTATGCGGTTATGAAGACAATATTAAAAAAGCACAGATGGGAAAAACAGGGCTAATGGCTATACTTTATATTTGGATAGGGGCTTTGCTTTGCTAAATAAAAAATGTTTAATTAAAAGTTTCCAACGAATGCCACGAATATTATTTCGTATTCAAGATGTGGTTATTTTTTGTAAGCACGCATTTCGTGCACTTTTCCCAGCCAAGCATTTCAGCCGATTTGAGTTTTCGTGCTTGGTAATTAAGTAATTTTAGAAGTTCTCATTAAAATGCGAATGAATTAGTTCATTTCTAGGATTTATTAGTTTTCATTGCGCTCATGTGTTTACTCTAATTGATTAAACCTAATTTTTTATTAATTTTTACTTGTAAATTTTCACTTTCTATAAGTTTATTTGCTGAAAAAATAATAATTAATCACTTTTTTTAAACTTTATTTGCAAAAAAAGAATGAATCACTTTTTATACCTTTATTTGCAAAAAAAGAATAAATGACCACTTTTATAAACTTTATTTCCAAAAAATGGATTACTGTAGGTAAACTAAAGAAAACTTAATGAAAACTTTCAAGAAACAATTTTCAAACTTTAAAAGCATTTTTATTATGACAGTTTTACCTTTTAATCGATTTATTGATTAAATTATTGTAAAAACCTACGAAAACAAGTAAAGAAATTAAAATTGTAATTAAGAAAAGTTGATATTCAAGCAAAATTTGAAATTTAAAATTTAAAGGAATGAAAAGTTTTTAAAAGTTGCAGCAAAGGAAAACTTTTAAATTAGAAATCATGCAAAAATGAATTAAATAACCGTCGTCTTTTTTAAGATGAAAATGACGAAGATGCTACCTATATAAAGAGTTGCTCTGATGATGGCTTTTTGAAGCTGCAATAAGATATAAGAAGTTGTCTGTCTAAAATAGATCTTCAAGTTTAAATTAACTAAACAACCATTAATTTAATTAGTTCTCCCAAAATAAACATATGCAGCTTAAAATGTCTACTATATTTTCTTAATATGTTTGCTGATAGTTTTAAAAAGAAAACATTTTACTGGACATTTTTCAAGTAAATAAATAATTAAAGAAATATTATTGAACTCATTAGAGAAGCAATTTTTATCTATATTTATATTACTTTTAATGTTAAAAAATATTATGTTGAAACAATTATTAAAGGTTTAGTTTAAATTATAGTTTTGAATGAGAATTTTTGGTTTTATTGTTTGGTTTATAAAAAAAATATTACAGGAAAATTAAGTAGAAGTTAACTAAGTCAAAAAAAAAACTTTTTTGGATTTAAAATTTTTGGAAAATTAATTTGCTTTGCCTTTATTTTTTGCGCTTTAAAGTGGACAGTTGCTTTTATTATTATTTAAAGCAATAATACAACGAAATAAAATTTTATTTATTTAATATTTAAAAAAAAAACATTGAATAAAATTTATTTTAAATATAAAAACCGCAAATAGAAAATGTGATTTCGATTTTCTTTTGGAAAATTAATTAGTTTTTTACTTTTTAAAAGTGGACAGTTACTTTTTGTTATTTAAAATAATATTTCAATTAATTTTTGGTAATTATCGGCTTTTATTTTAATTTAATTTTAATTTAATTTATTTAGTCAATTTTTAATTAAAAAACAAATTTAATATATATATATAAAAAAATCATCTAACTCTATCGACCATTGTAATAAATGAAGATAATGAAAAATCTAATTAAAACATTTCATAAACTTTGGAAAAAGAATAATAAGTAGCTAATTAAATAGTCCATACAGTATTAAAATAATAAATCAAATTGAAATGCTGCTAATTGAGCTAATTAAAGAAAAACAAAATGGAACCCGATAAAAAAAGTGCAATTAAAAATCCGTTGAAGCAGAAAAGAAGCACTATAAAATGACCAGGCAAATAATTTTCAATTCCCGCAAGGATCGAAAGCGTAAAAACCGAATATATGGAGCATCGAGACCAATTCGACGTGGATATAGTAAAAAAGGAAACTAAAAAAAAAAAAAAAATTCTATCGACGAAAGCCCTGCATCAGAAGGAAAAAGAGAGAGAAAAAAAAGAGTGGAAAAGCAGCAAAAGCAGGAAGAAGTAACATCTGATCGTAATAACTATTCCCTCCTCTTTTCCTATACTACTCGTACTATACTTTTCTTTTACTTTTGCGACCGTTTTGAAAGCCCTTTTGCGATGGCAAGCGGCGGCGGCGGTGGCGGCGACAATACGACGCAATGGGCAATGGCAACGGCGAGTGGTGGCTCGGGGGCGCTCGTTCTTTTTTTTTTATTATTTTATTTCGTCCTCCGGCGAATCAACATTTCCTTTTTTTTTCTTTTCTTTTTTTTTTTCTTCGTCTTCTTGTCCTGTTTGATGGTGCGGTCCCGAAGAGGAAGAAATCTGGGACAGATTGTGTGTGCGTTTCATTTGTTTCACTTAACACACAGTCAGCGGGCGGACGTTTTAAGCTCTTGTGTTTCCGGGACAGAAAGTAGATGCAATTTATGGAAATCCCACAGCAAAATGCTGCCTGTTGGGTTTACACGCAAAGGACAAAGGATAAAAAAAGTACAGATAACGCAAATTATGACCTAGGTCCTGGTGACTACTTACGCAAGCAAAATATACTTAACTCTTTTTTTGAGTTTTTAGGGATGATTTTGTTGTTTTTTCGGGTTATAATTCTTTTTTTCATTTGGGCAACTAATTTTTATCTTTGTTTTCGCTGATTAAAGTGGACAGCTTTTTTCTTTTTGTTTGAAATTATGTTGTAATTAATTTTATGCTTTCTGTTCTTTTTTTTAAATTAAGATAATGAAATTTTTATTTAATATTAGGGAAACAAATTTTTGTTTTTAAATGGGACAGTTTTCTTTTTTTATTTAAATTTAAAACATTAATGCAATTGGCTTTTATGTATTTTTTTATTTTTAATGTATAAAACTAATTAAATGTATTTATTATTAAAATGAACATTAAGTAGAATTATTTTAAAATAATAAAATAAAATAAAACTTCAAAAGAAAATATTATTTTGGATGAGATTTTTTTTAATTAATTTGATTTATCTTGGTTTTTACTTGTTTTTATATAAAAAAATAAGTGCAATTTTATTTTGTATTAAACTCTATATTTTTGGCAATATATTTTAAATATAAAAAACGTTAAAGGTAAAAAATATCGATGGTTTTGATGCATTGGAAAATACATTTATTTAGCTTTTGATTTTTTATTGTATAATGAGGACCGTTTTTTTGCCATTTAAATTTATAATTTAATTAATTATTCCTTGCTGGTTACTGTTTTTTTTATAAAAAAATAATAATAATATTTAAAGAAGAATTAAATATAATATAACTAAATCATAAAAAAATACAAGAGAGAAGACTTTGGATTTAAATTTTTTGGAAAGTTAATTTGTTTTGCCTTTAGTTTTTGATTTTTAAAGTAGACAACTAGTTTGTTTATTAAAAGTTCCATTACTAATTTATTTTATATTTATCTCGATTTTTAATTAAATAGGAAATAGTAATTTTTTAAATAAATATTAAAGTGAAGCAATTTTAAAGGTTAATTTAATTGAATTTATATTAATTAATAAACATATAAACCACATTAAAATAAAGAAATAAAGCCCCCGAAAACTTTTCGTGTGTAACAAACAAAAGCCATATCACAATTGGATTTAACTTGAAATTCATAAAATAAAAGCAGCGAATATTTTGGTATAATTGAATGAGTTGTTTTAAGGTGAAAGTAAAAGTATTGAAAAGCTGTTAGGCGAAAGCTTATGCCTCGTCGCTGAAGATATAAAAAAGTTGGTGCTTCTGTTTGACATAAAACAGTTTTGAGGTTTCGCGAGTTTTGAGAGGGAAAGCAGCAGAAAGTTTCAATATACCAAAATCCTATATAAACATAAATATGCCAAAATCCAAACAAAATTAATATACTACCTACTATACCATCAAAGTTAAATTTAAAAGTGAAATAAAATTACAAAGTTTCCAACTGCAAAAAACAAACTTACGACTACTTAAATACTTAGAAAAACCAATGACAAAATTAATTACGAAAGTTTAATGAAATCTATAACGGTTTTTGCAATCTGTCTACTAGTTTAGCATCGTGAGAAAAAGCAAAACTTTAATTCAAAGCTTCAAATAACAGCTCTAAAGCTTTAATCTTGAAAGCTTTAATTAAATCCGATATCTGTTTATTGACAACTACAAATTTTTTTATTGGGTTTTCCGTTTAAAAGAATCTCGGTCTCTGTTATTAATTAATTTTAATTTAAAAAAATTACTAAGAAGTTTGTGTCTTGATTACTAAAATGTTTTTAGTGGTAAAAACTATTAAAAATAATAAATGAAAATTATAAACAAAGCTTGTATTTATTAAACATATTAAAATTGTTTTGTTTATTTATAAAATTGCTTAAAAAAAATATAAAATAAATTTAAAGATAAATAATCCTAATAAAAATAAAAGTTAAAAAACAAATAAAAATTTAAAATACCAATAAAAATGTTATTATAAAATTAAATTTATTGTTAAAATTAAATAAAATTTGAAAAATTAGCAAAGAATTTAAGTCAATATCTTCTGAATGATAAAAAAATTAATAAAATAATTTCTTTTTAATCATAAAATGTTTAGAGGACAATAAAAATCAAAAATTAATTAATGCAGTAACAAAATTACTTAAATACAAAATTATAAAAGTAAAATTACAAAAATTTATTCGCCTCTTAATAAATAATAGAAAACTAAATTAGTAATAAAAGTAAAGGCAACAAAATTTACTTATGAAACTCAGTAAATGACGAATAAATTTAAAACACAATAAATTAATTCACTTTTTAAATTAATTTTTAACTTCAGTTTTAACACAATAAGAAACAGAAAATACCAAAAATCAATTAAAAAGACAAATTGATGGTAAAATTTAATAAGAAAGTTATCGAAAAATTTCTGTTTCCTTTAGAAACCAATAAAACAACAACGAAAATAGTGAAAAATCTTCTTAAATGTTCATTTAACGAACAATTATTTAATAAAATAAAAAAATTAATTAATTTTTGGCCATTGATTCTTGCAGTCCTTAAAAAAAGCTCATTGAACGCTTATTAAATGACAAAACATTTTACAAAATAAGAAAGTAATTAATTTTAACTATTTTTAATAAATTTAATTAATTTTTTTCTTAATTACATTAAGTCAAAAATATTTAAAGAAAAAAAATCCCATAAACAATTTATAAACTAATGCTTCAAGCTCTAAAGTAAAAAACAATAAAAAATGAAACAGCACAAAAAAAAATTAAAAGAAAAACGAGCGAAAACTTTTTGCGTAATTAATCTAATTGGTGTTGCATAGCAATTTTTCCTCTTTGCAATCTAAAAAGTATGCTATATAGAGGTACATAAAGAAAATGAGTAGCGTCTGGTGGCGTCGCGATGCCGCAGTCCGCAACAGAAACTTTAAAGTGCGCGAATAGCAATAATTAGCAGAAGCAGAAGTAGAAGTAGAAGTAGCAGAAGAAGAAGAAGAAGAAGAAGGAAAAGTTAAGAGATAATGAGATTTATATTTGCCAATTTCCCCGGCGGGAAGTCTTCCTAAACGTGATGTAATCGCTTTTAATCTTCCTTATTCTCTTCCGCTACTCCCTTATTCTGTCTGCTGCCGTTGTGCGTGCATTTTCTCCAAAGGAAAACCTTTACACACATTAACACCACTTACCACCAGCAACAGCAATAAGAAAACATATGGAAAGCATGCGAAAGGCGAAAGCTAAAATGTAATGGCTAGTCGAACTGTATAGTCGTATAGGCACAAGGCGGACTAATAATCGGCCTTGGACTAATTGCCAACTATTCAAAAGTTTCGACTCGTATCAGACATCATATTATGCGAGCGCGAGATTCTTGCCTAATCACACTTTAAACTTCTCTGCTTCGCAGCTTCTGGCCAGTAATTCGACGCTTAAAATTAATAAAGTTTACTTTATTATTAGAAATGCACTTTGTGAACTTTCTATTTGCATTTATGTGTCTGCTAATAAACTGGTTATGCTTTGTTTTCTTTAGTTTTCTTTAGTTTTTATTAGTTTTTTTATTAAGTCTAGTGATGATTTAATTTATTTGATTTTTGCTATTAATTTTTTTTTCTTCTATTCTTTTAAAAGTTTGTTTTCTTTGTATTTACAGAGTGTTTTATTTTGAGTTGCTTTGCATGGCTGTAATGAATTCATTGAACTTTTAATTTTAAAATTGTTATTTTTAACAAAAGTTATGCAAAAACTACTTATTAATTACTAAATTTAAATTAAAAATATGAAATTATTAATTATTTAAATTGAGATTATTAAGTCTATTAATGCTTTTAATTATTTGATTTTTTTTCTTCTGTTATTTTAAAAGTTTGTTTCCTTTGCATATAAAGGGTAATTTTTCTTTTAGTTGGTTTGCATGGCTATAATAAATTCCTCGAACTTTTAATTTTAAAATTTTGTTATTTTTAACAAAAGTTATGCAAAAACTACAAATTAATTTCTAAATTTAAAATAAAAATATGAAATTATTAATTATTTAATTAGAGATTATTAAGTCTATTAATGTTTTTAATTATTTCATTTTTATAATTATTATTTTTTTCTACTGTTCTTTTAAAAGTTTGTTTTC